>OY804602.1:40217934-40431355 GCA_963680895.1 Fragum sueziense
CACACTTTCTTCTCACAAAGTTAAACATACATGTATAATGTTAGTAGACAAAACTTTTATCAAATAGATCTATCAAATATTATGTAATGTATATAACCGTTTTAGGCTGGAGAATGGGCACAACTGTTTAGGAAAGCAAAGATCTTGAAAGACAATTTGATATCATTTTAAAAATAGGTATTGAAAAGTAGGTTCCAGGGAAATGTTTTGTAATTTTGGATTAGCCTTGTATTTCATGATTTTCAGAATTGATAAGACTGTTTCGTCTTTTGCTCGATAAGTATAGAAACATTCCTAGATTGTTAATTATGGAAGATCGATCTTCGTTCAAAAGCGAAATTAATTTGGCCATACTTGTTTTTTTATAATAAAACTTTTTGATAAATTGTTTTCTTAAGATCATACTTATTACAGATTAGAATGAAATGATACTCATCTTCGCTTTCATTAGCATTACATAAACAACATATTCTTTCAGGGCGGGGTTTACTATTTCTGCCATATCTTAAAGATTCAATAAAAAGATTATGAGAGCTTGTTCTTAACTTGGTAATAGCATTTCTTATTTTAAACGAGTTCGATTTGCTGAGATATGGTTCTACATGAAAATCAGTTTTAAGATGTAAGTAAAGAGTTGACAATGTCTGGTTTTGTGATATATCTGATAGTGATGACTGGTGAAAATTATCTATAACTCTTTTCTTGTTTATAGAACTAGCATTATAGAAAATATCGAAAAATCCGTATGTATCGAGGAGGTTTTTAACATTGAAAAGCCAGCCCCTGTATCCATTAACAAATCTATCCATTGCATCTTCATAAACTGTTCGTATTATGATATTGCCTGAATTAACTAAACCTAACCAATATTTGATTATTTGCACATACCGTTTGACATACAATGGACATCTATTTAGTTCGCTGTAAACAGCAGCTTCGCGGATTCATACAGTGTGATTAGATTTTCTTTTTCATACCTGCATGAAAAAAATTGCATTCATTCCTTAAAACAAAACATTGCCGAATTTTGGTCATTACAAATGCAGATTTCCAAGGTTAATGTTGTTGGACTACATCAGTTATAAATATGGTTTTGCTATTTTCATCAATATTATTTAGGTGTGATCAATAGCAATGAATTTTGTGCTACGAAAAATATACTGGGAAAAATAGACTGGGTTTGCCGTTATATTTTGATAAACCATCGGTGTCGTTATAAAATCTCGTAACCACGGCTTGAATTACCCCAGCTTCGGGTAAGAAATTGTGGAAGCAATAACTTTCTTATTTCTACGTCAAATTTCAAGTGGATTGTTGCATATGCACCGCCTCACTGACCTCTTTACTCAAATGTATGACATATTTGTAAAGTTATTTTTACTTTATCAAAAAAATCCCAACCGGCTAGATAGAAAAATGGTAACACAGCGGCCAAAATAGCCCCGCTTCAGGCCAGAAATTGTGCAATAACTTTCTTGATTGTGCGTCAATGTGTGAGCGGATTTTTGCATGTACCCCACATTACTGATCTCTTTCCTCTGGTGTGTGACTTATTTGAAAACGTCTGGTACTTTTCCCAAATTCGATCCAGACCGAGCAGAAGTATGTCCCTGAACCTTGTGTCGTCTTTTCTGGTCTATTGGGATCATTTTTAAGCTGTATTCATTTATGACTGCATACAGCAGAGGAACTGCAACAATCCACTTGAAAATCGACGCAGAAATAAATAAATTTATTGCACAACTTCATACCTGAAGCAGGTCAAGTTTTGCATTAGTTCTTATCCACCCCGCGATGCACAATCTCCACCGTGTTGAGTGTAGGTCTGTAAATAGGTGACTAAATCAGTGACTATGCGACCAACCCAAAGAACCAACAGAGTGTACGCTTCCCTTCTCAGCGTATTGTGTGTGTACGCTTACCATTTTGAACCAGATGTGTACGCTTCCCATTTCGTTATTTTAATGATCACATCATAATTAACGCTTTTCTGACAAAAACCCTTGGATTTTTAAAGAATATATTAACTAGACGGTACGTGCGTACACAATTTATTCGTGTAAATGGGCTGGTAAAGCTACAATTTTACAATTAGGACTATAAATGTGAACGCTTCCCGCGTTCGGTTTGCACTTAAAAAAACTTTGGCTCGAATGTTTGAAGAAACCACTGGATTTCGGGCAGAGTGAGTTAGAGCCGGGAATAGCCCTCTCAAAGGCGCGTTACGTGCACTTTATCTCTTCAAAATCCGTAGAGTATAAGCTGAGAAATTAAACAAAACATACCTTGAAGCGGGCGATTTTTCCGTGTGGACGCTTCCAAAAAGTCACGTGGGTTACCCACCGTGATATATATCTTACTGGTATATCAACTGTAGCAGACGACAATAAGTCAGATTTAAGGTACATTCTCATTCCGTCCTCCTCTTCATAAAAATCATTTTTATCGCCACAACGAGCATTTAAATCTCCAATAATTGATATTTGGCCTAAGCTAGCGTATTTTGAAACTCCTTTTTCAATGACTTCGAAAAATCCCTCGTCATCTATTTGAAAATATGGTGAAGAGTGGGGCGGAATATACACAAAACATATAAATATATCATTTTCAAGTTTGAAAAATTGTTTACATAATTTTATCCATAAAATTCCATTTGGGTTTATTTCTTGAACAGAAACACCTTTAGACATGCCATGTCTATAAAACAGACAAATGCCACCATGCCCCCTTTTGGCATGGCGATTCAACCGTTTTATACGTGGCACATTAATACAATAATAGCCTTCTATAGATTGACAATCGTGTACCTTTAACCAGGTTTCACTGAAAAATAGAAAATCATATTCTATAACAAAATTCAAAAAATCTTCATCGGTTAAATAGTCTACCTAAATCTCACCCAAAATGTGACTTGTGTAGGAACTTTTTGTTAATGCTCGACCTCCATGCCTAAATAAAACTTCGATATGTATGGAAGATCACTAGGGTGGAGGTCACATGATAGAGGTCCTTTTAAGGTCACCACGGGGTCAAAGGTCAACTAAGTGCAAAAATAAATGGTATAGCAAGAAAATCCACCATGACTCACTTACTTCAGTGTCTAGACTAACAAATTTGGTATCAAAATGACGCTGGGATATTCATCTTTATTTTGCAGTATAGATATGCAATTCAGCTAATTTGCATATACATGTATAAGATTTTGAAGATTTAATTAGAAATTTCGAAGATTTTTTGGTCATTTTTTATAGCATAAAGTTGGAACATAAGCTATAACACACTAAGTTTGTGGTGTAGATTCACGAATTGGGTACCAAAATAAAGCCTATACATCTGTCATCAAGTATAGTTAAGCAAAATAAGTAAATTACATATGTATGTTTTTTAATTATTTTTTTAATAAATTGATGAAAATATCGCCAATTTGTGAATATTTGATTCACACAGTAATCAGACTTAAAGGTATCACAAGAAAAATCTTTAAAAATCAATCATTGGGCCAATTCCAACCAAACTTGGTATGAATGTTCTTTGAGTGACCCTATTGAAGATGTGTTATCAAAATTTTGACTTGACTAAAAAGTGGGCGTGGCAGGGCGGGGCTTATCTGCCTTAGAGAAATCACAAGAAAATTCTTTAAAAATCAACCATTGGGCCAATTCCGACCAAACTTGGTATGAATGTTCTTTGAGCGACCCTATTCAAGATGTGTCATCAAAATTTTGATTTGACAAAAAAGTGGGCGTGGCAGGGCGGGGCTTATCTGCCTTAGAGAAATCACAAGAAAATTCTTTAAAAATCAACCACTGGACCAATCCAACCAAACTTGGTATGAATGTTCTTTGAGTGACCATATTGAAGATTTGCAATCAGAATTTTAATTTGACTAAAATGTGGGTGTGGCAGCGCGGGGCTTATCAGACTTAGAGAAATCATAAGAAAATTCTTAAAAAATTCTTAAAAAATCAACTATTAGACCAATTTGAACAAAACTTGGTATGAATGTTCTTTGTGTGACCCTTTTGAACATTTTGATTCTTCAAAAAATGTTGGTGTGGCATTGCGTGGCGATGCTCATCAGACAAATTATAAGAAAAATCATTAAAAATCAACCTTTGGGCTAATTTTAACCAAACTTGACTTGAATGTTCTTTGAGTGACCCTGATGAACATTTGTAAACAAATTGTTTGATTCATTAACGTGGCAGGATTGGAACATTTTCAACACGGGGAAATCGTGATTTATAAAAAGATCATTATGCTAATTTATACACAGCTTTGCTGAATCTATTTGAATAAAATTGTAACTAAATTGATCATACAAGAATAGTTTTACGTTAAGCCTAATCAAAACAGAAAGTCCCTAGTTATAAGCATTTGCATTTGACAAAATTGTCATTTTCGCTCATGCCATCTTGGTAAAGATTCATGGAGGGTATTGTACATGCTGCACAATGCACAACTTCCCGTCACAAACAGAATAAAGCATGTTGCTGTCTTTTTACAGAATCAGATTGAAATACAGTATACCAGAGAGTTTGTTTTCCATGGAAGCGTATCTTTTAAAAAGTTTGTTGAGGGGTATAGCTGGAGAAACAGCAATATTTCACTGTATTCTGAGTGTAGACTACCTATTACTATGTCAAAATTAAGTTTTGCATCCGTCTTTATTTCATGGGAATATTTATGCAAAGTACCTAACTTGCAATAGCTCAACCGCATTTGAGTTTGAATCGTTAATATGAAATTTTGATAAAATTGTCTTCCGTTTGTGAATACCTGTATATGCCCACAGTGCATTTTGAAGTTTATTGTAGGACTCAATCACAATATTATCATATTACATATATTATACATATATTTTTGATATTATGCTGCCAAAAATTTAGAATATTGTGGTTTATAATCTTTCAATACTGAATGTCTTTACATTTGTCTGTATAACTTATTGCGAGCACTTAAGCCTACTTAAAATGTCTTATCGTTTACATTTCAATAGCATAAATTTGGTATGTAAGTAAATATCTTTTTGTACCAGAATTGGTGTCATTCATAAAATTAAAGGGACATTTCATTCCAATTTCAATTTTTTAAAGTATGTCTTGATGCCAAGATAGGTTATTCTAATGAGTATAAATACTATTAGTTTTTTTAAGTTGTTGCCAGTAAGCGAGAAACACGCATTTAAAGTTGAGACATAATCGATAAATTGCATATAAATCCGAACTGTTGTCCACAACAATTTGTTCAATTTTAACACAAAAATGTAAATTTCTCGTAAACGGCGCAATATTTTGGCTTGAAATTTTCAGAATTTTCATAAGGAAATATGCTCTTTCAGATAGAAATAAAAGTAATATTTATGACAAAAAATTCTGAAATGTCACTTTAAGGTCAAATATCAGGGTCAGATAAATATCCCTAAAGGGGAATCAGTTATGCCAAGAGTAGACGCTGCTCCGCTATTACACTGTTGATTTAAGGCTTCCTTTAACAGTAGTCAAAGTTGCAAACTGTGCTCATTTTCTTATCAAAGGAAATATGCCTACATCCATTTTATCACAATTTCGTGACATTTAGCTGTCAAAGTGACGAATTAGGTGATCATGAATTTGGCCATCATGGATTTCCCTGGGATGTTTGGCATGCATTAACTGCTTGTCTCTCTTAAACTCACTAGTCATTGAAAGTACTTATCTTGGCGAAAAAAATGTCATTTTTCTTTTCTTGGTAGAATCTAAAGCCTACACATTTTTGCATACAAGTGCTTTGGCACTAAATATTATTTTAGAATATCTGCTCTACCTCATCTTATTGAACATTTGATTGTCACTGGGGCTGGCCCCTTGTCATTTATAGGGCTGGTCTCTTGCCATTTAAAGGAAATGAATTAAGTATTTTGATTGGATCATATTTGTATGGACAGTCTTTAATTAAAATAACTCCTGGTGACGAACAAACATTCTCTTATCAATGCGCTTTGTTTCTGTAGCCAGAAGTTAACCATTAAAGTCGTTATATGCCCCTCAGAAGCTTCTCCAGATACCAACTATCACTAAATTATTGTCATTCGAGTACTGAGAAGTTGATAATCTTCAGTACGTTAATGGTGGCGGTAAGGGAGGTAATCAGGTAAATACTAATTTCTGGATTCGTCTATACGTTTAAGTCGATACACAGAACTTTAAATAATCTGTGTCTAATTTTCCAATTGCACTCCCAAATAATGACAATAATTTTATCAATCATACCAGTTATTATTCATTTTGCATAAAGCTATGCTGGAACATTTAGATGGGTGCCTAACCTTCATTTTGATATCAAAACTGTTAACCTACACCCAGAACACAGTGAGTTATATCTGCTTCTCTAGATATATCCCCTTAAACGACCTTTCAAAGATATGTTTTTTATGGAAAACGCACTCTCTAGCATATCGAAGTTCAAACTGATTGCCGAAAAAAGTCTTCAAAATGCTTAATTTTTATGTTGGGCGGGAACTTGTACATAAACCATGTGATTTACTAGTATTTCCAAGATGCTTGAAAGCACTGTATATATCTAATATTCACAAATTCGTGATGTGTTCATCATAATTCTAAAAATCTATTAAAAAATCATTTAAATCGTGGACATGCATATATGCTTATTCGCAAATTTTAAGTTAAGAATGGATCTCTAGGCTTTATTTCAATACCAAAATTGTTTGTGCACAACGCAAAGTTCGTGAACATAAGCTTTTTTCTTGCTATAAAGGAAACAAAAACAATGGAAATTTCATGAAATTTCCCATTAACTCTTCAAAATTATACATTTGCAGATTAGTTGATTTGCGTAACTACTAGGTTGTATAACTGTACCAAAAAATAATGATGAAAGCCCATGCTTTTATTTGATACCAAAATTGTTTATCTATACTAAGAACTGAGCTATATCTGATGTTCCCAATGTACTCTATAATAAAATTGATGATAACTTCATCAGTTATTCCAATAAATTCTACGAAGTCATGATTATGCAAACCTTTGAAAAATAAGGACGGATGTGTTAGCTTCATTTTATAACACATCAACTGTAAGTCTAAACCCGGTATTTGTGAACTATAGCTGTTCATCCTGCTATACCCCACAGTCACAAGACATGTTACCATGGAAACCACACCCTCTACGATACTGTAATTCAATCAGACATATCTAAAATGCATAATCATGTTTTTGATTGGATGTTTGCATAAACAATATGATTAAATCAACCCACAAAGCTCCGTGTGTATCAAATATTCATAAATTGACGATAAAAATCTTGCTTATGCAATTTAGCTAATTTGCACAATCGAACTTGAGGACAGATATCTAGGCTTTATTTTGGTACCCAAATCGTGAATGTACACCACATATTATAGCTTATGTTTCAACTACATTATAAAGAAAATGACAAAACAATCATCAAAATTTCTAATGACATGAGTGAAAATGGCATTTTTTTCAAATACAAAGGCTTATAACTAAGAACTTTCTGTTCCGATCAGGCTAGAAGTAAAACAGTTCTTGCATAATCAATTTAGTTACAATTTCGTTCAAATCGATCCAACAAAAATGGGTATAAATTAGCACAATGGTTGTTTTTAAAGTATTTTTTCATGATTTCTCCAAGTTGAAAATGACCCCACCCTGCCACGTCCTTATTTGTTGTTGATTTCAAACAATTTGTTAGCAAATGTTCAAAAGGATCACTCAAAGAACAATCACGTAAAGTTTGGTTCAAATTGACCCGATGGTTGATTTTTAAAGAATTTTGTTTTGATTTGTTTAAGTTTGATAAGCCCCGCCCTGCCACGTCCACGTTTTTTGACGAATCAACATTTTGTTTACAAATGTTCAAAAGGGTCACACAAAGAACATTCATGCCAAGTTTGGTTCAAATTGGCCCATTGGTTGATTTTTAAAGAATTTTCTTGTGATTTCTCTTTAGGAAGATAAGCCCCGCCTTGCCACGCCCACTTTTTTGTCAAATCAAAATTTTGATAACACATCTTCAATAGGGTCACTCAAAGAACATTCATACCAAGTTTGGTTGGAATTGGCCCAATGATTGATTTTTAAAGATTTTTCTTGTGATACCTTTAAGTCTGATTACTGTTTGAATCAAATATTCACAAATTGGCGATATTTTCATCAATTAATTAAAAAAATAACAAGAGCTGTTTGTAAAACATATATGCCCCCTCAAGGGCCTACATTTGATGTAGGTCAAAGTCCAAGGTCAAGTTAACAAGGTCCAAGGTCATGGTCAAATATGAAAGGTCTGGGTAGGAGGTGTCTATGTGTGAAATATTAAAGCTGTATATGTAAAAGTAAAATGAAACATAGGCCAGGTTAAAGTTTTTAAAAGTAGGCCAAATGCCAAGGCCAAGGTCATGGTCAAATGTGAAAGGTCTTGGTTGGAGGTGTCCATGTGTGAAATATCAAGGCTGTAGGTGTAAAAGGACATGATATATATGCCTGGTTTCAGTCTTTTTAAAAGTAGGTCAAACTCCAAGGTCAAGGTTGCAATATTCAAGGTCATGGTCAAATGTGAAAGGTCTTGGTAGGAGGTGTCTATGTGTGAAATATCAAGGCTGTAGGTGTAATAGGACATACGATAAAGGCTAGGTTAGATATTTCTAAAAGTAGGTCAAACTCCAAGGTCAAGGTCCAAGGTCATGGTCAAAGTGAAATATCTTGGTTGGAGGTGACCATGTGTGAAATATCAAGGCTGTATATGTAAAATGACATGAAATATAGGCCAGGTTAATGTATTATAAAAGTAGGTCAAACACCAAGGTCAAGGTCACAAGGTCCAAGGTCATGGTCAAATGTGAAAGGTCTTGGTCGTAGGTGTCCATGTGTCAAATATCAAGGCTGTATGTGTAAAAGGACATGATATATCGGCTAGGTTAAAATTCTTTTTAAAGTGGGTCAAAGTCCAAGGTCACAAGGTCCAAGGTCATGGTCAAATGTGTTTTCAAGGTCTTGGTAAGATGTGTCCATGTGTGAAATGCCAAGGCTGTATGTGTAATAGCACATAAGATATAGGCCCAGTTTTTTTTAAGTAGGTCAAACTCCAAGGTCAAGGCCACATGGTCCAAGGTCATAGTCGTATGTGATAGGTCTAAGTCGGAGGTTTCCATGTGTCAAATATCAAGGCTGTATGTGTAAATGGACATGATATATCGGGCAGGTTAAAGTTTTTTTATAAGTAGGTCAAACTCCAAGGTCAAGGTCACAAAGTCCAAGGTCATGGTCAATTGTGAAAGGTCGTGGTAAGATGTGTCCATGTGTGAAAATATCAAGGCTGTATTTGTAAAAGGTCATGAGATATATGCCAGGTTTATTTTTTTTAAAGTAGGTCAAACTCCAAGGTCAATGTCACAAGGTCCAAGGTCATTGTTAAATGTGAACGATGTTGATAGGAGGTATCTATGTGTGAGATATCAAGGCTGTATGTGTAAAAGGACACGAGATATAGGCAAGGTTAAGAATTAAAGGTAAAAATCAACAAAGGGCAATAACTCCAAGAATTTGATTGGCAGAGTTACGGTTCTTGTGCACTGCACCTCTCCATAATGAAATCTATTCACCTGTAAAGTTTCATGATTCTACCTTACATATTTTTTGAGTTGTGCTCCGGACAAGAATCAAGTTATGAAATCAACAAAGGGCAATAACTCACAAAAGTTGATCGGCAGAGTTATGGTTCTTGTGCAATGCACCTCTCCATAATGAGATCTATCCACCTGTAAAGTTTCATGATTCTAACTTACATACTTTTTGAGTTATGCACCGGACAATAATCAAGTTTGAAAATCAACAAAGGGCAATAACCCAAAAAATATGATCAGCAGAGTTACGGCTCTTGTGCACTGCACCTCTCCATAATGAGATCTATCCACCTGTAAAGTTTCATGATTCTACCTAACATAGTTTTTGAGTTATGCTCCGGACAAGAATCAAGTTATAAAATCAACAAAGGGCAATAACTCAAAAAATTTGATCAGCAGAGTTACGGTTCTTGTGCACTGCACCTCTCCATAATGAGATCTATCCACCTGTAAAGTTTCATGATTGTACCTTACATACTTTTTGAGTTATGCTCCGGACAAGAATCAAGTTATAAAATCAACAAAGGGCAATAACTCAAAAAATTTGATCGGCAGAGTTACGGTTCTTGTGCACTGCACATCTCCATAATGAGATCTATCCACCTATGAAGTTTCATGACTCTACCTTTAATACTTTTTGAGTTATGCTCCGGACAAGGTTTGGTCTACGGACAGACCGACCGACATACGGACCGACCGACCGACCGACCGACCGACACTTGCAAAACAATATACCCCCATTTTCTTCGAAAGGGGGCATAATTAAAAAACATACATATGTATTTTACTTATTTTGCTTAACTATACTTGAGGACAGATGTCTAGGCTTTATTTTGGCATCCAATTCGTGAATCTACACCACAAACTTAGTGAGTTATAGCTTATGTTCCAATTTAATGCTATAAAAAATGACCAAAAAATCTTCGAAATTTCTAATTAAATCTTCAAAATCTTATATACGCAAATTAGCTGATTTGCATATCTATACTGCAAAATAAAGATGAATATCCCAGCTTCATTTTGATACCACATTTGTTAGTCTAGACACAAAAGTAAGTGAGTTATGGCGGATTTTCTTGCTATACCATTTATTTTTGCACTTAGTTGACCTTTGACCCCGTGGTGACCTTAAAAGGACCTCTATCATGTGACCTCCACCCTAGTGATCTTCCATACATATCGAAGTTTCATTTAGGCATGGAGGTCGAGCATTAACAAAAAGTTCCTACGCATGTGTTTTCTAGGGCCTTATTTCTATAATTTAGGTAGACTAAACATTTCCTTAAACATTCTACATTCCATGACAGGACAGAAATGTCATACTTTTCTTGTAATTCCTATTTGTTCATAGGAGCAGACGACGTTTGGTTTGGTTTATATAGAACCCGTTCAATGTACAATTTATCGCGCACTAAAGACGCATTTTTCCCTCTTTCCTCGCTTTTACCATGATAGGCACTAATGCCTTTCGTCTCTCGATAACCTCGGGTGGATATTGATCAGTCACATTGAAATTCGTATCTCTCAAATTAATGTATCTCAGCTTATCCTTGACGACCATTTTTGACTTTGTATCTTTAAATTTAACCACTATAGGACGAGTTTTATATTTACTGAATTTTCCGATTCTATGGGATCTATCTATCGATACACACTGTTCAGGATCTGGTATACTTAAAACATCGCGGCAAAACTCGTGCACTTTACGGTCACAATCTTCGTGAAAAATGGGCAAAGGGACATCACTCGTATCACCATTTCCCTCATTTGAAGGGTCAGAATCTAGCACACTAAATCCTGTTTCTTCTTCTATTCCGAAAAATAGCATGTTATCTCGCATAGACCTGCACTTCAAATCAAGCACTTCTTCTTGTAATTCACTATTACTTTGCTGGACCGAATTTAAATCGATTTTAACACTTTCGACACAAGCTACATTTTCCAAATTAGATATTGAAACTTCCTCATACTTCTCGGCCAAAAAATCTTGACTTTTCTCAACTTCAAATACCCTTTTGTCCATTTCATCGAGCCTTTTTGTGATGATATCTACTTTTCTTTCAATGTTTGATTGTACATTTGTCATCGTGCTCAGCTTACTATCTATCTCATCAAAACGGTTCATAATTTTGGAGATAATTTCACTGCTCATCACAATCTGGGGCGGTGACTGAGGGAACATCATGCTGGGGGGCTGGGTTTGTGAAAGTATTGGTGATCCCTGCTGCATGCTGGGCGGGGGATATTGGAAGTAGGGCTGCATAGGCTGCATTGGAGCAATAATTTGACTCTGGCTCTGACTAGGGCTGTAATTTTGGCTGCTAGTCAATACGGGTGTATTAACGTCAGGTTGTGTGTTTTGTGTGGCTGCTTTTCCCGCATTGTTTGATTTATTTTGAGTATTGTCATTTTTTGCTCCTTTCCCCGTGATGGTTGTTTTATCTGCCATTTTATTGCTTTGTTTTGTACTCACTTTTGTATTGTTTGTACCGTTCTTTATTTTACTACCGCTCGTGACGCCCGTGAACGCTCGTTAACGATCTCGTGAAACGTGAAATAACCCGATAATGATACAACTTCGCTAAACAAGGTTATATCCACCTGCGATTGTATTCGCCCTTTGAAGATTTAGTCCGAAATTATAGATGTCGCAACGCGCCGTCTAACGGTTGTCTTGTTGGTTGGCAGAGAGTAGGAACCAATTAAACGTCGCGTTCTTTAGAACGTTTTTGACGTTATTGCGACAAAAAGATCGGACCTGATTGATGGCGTCTTTACACCACGTTCTCTTTTGCGTTCTACGTCATACGAACGAGGTTTTCAGTTGTCGCAAGTATAGCAGGCTAGTTCATCTAATAAAAAGGTATAATGCGCAGCCGCTCTATTGCAATAAAATTCTGAAGAAAAAAAACAATACCTTCACGTTTTGGAACAGCAAAATATCATTGTATTTCTCTCGTCCATTGCCATGAATTATTTACATAAAACGAGCCGATGATTCGAGTCATTTGATTGTCAACGATGAAACCTCATCGGGACACGAAGAAAATCGGACTAAATCCGCCAAGGGTGAATACAGAAACGACGCTACGTCGTAGATTTCACTCTTGGTTTGCGAAGATGATAATTAATTATTTTCTCGGATTAACTGTCTCGTAGATCTGTTTTATCGAATACTCGCAATAATGGTATTGTGGTGACAGCACATGAGTACTTTTTTATGGAAATATTGTCTTTCTGGTAAATTGTAAAGGGTTTAAGCCGAACATAACTTTGAATTCATGAAATTATCTTCAAGATTTCACGGTCCTTCAAAACTTTGTTCCATCTCATAATTAATCACACTACAACCCAGTTGAGTGAACCAAGGCAATTTTGGTCCTCTTGTGTTGGTTAGCTGAGCTATTTTTAGACACAAAAGCAGAGAATGCCCCAGAAGATAAGAAATGGTGTTTTTTCTCACACTGATTTATTACGCGTCAGTTCATTTTGGTTCAAGATACAAGTTTGGACGAGATAGGAAATTATCTTAAATTATCATCTAAATTTATGTCGTTTGCTGTAAGTTTCTTTACTAATCGTATAGTCGGGACGATTCCAATGAGTACCCACAACATATAGTTTAAAGGATGTTAAGAAGTTATAGTGCTATTACCTGTAGCTCTGGTTTGGATATTTCAAAACAAGAGCCTAAAGTTTTATAAAATCATGGCGTTTATTGTCTTCCCATTGCTTGTATTTACATTTTCCGTGTGTTATGGTATTGAAAGTACAGGAGATAATGATCAGAATGTTGTTGAATATCTGAAAAGAATCGAGACGAGATTAGATCGTATAGAACAACGACTCGGATCGGATGTAGAGTCTACAGAAGATGGGTTAGGATCAGAATGGGATGAACAAGGAGAACACAATAAGGTATGATGGTCTTATCCTTCCCATCTGAGCGAGGTTGGTGATTTCAAATTAGTTCTTTATTTTTTGAAGAAAAAAAAACACAACACATTCTTCTATCTGTTTCACCTACTCGCCAATTTAATTTCTAGCAATGTTTATGCAAAAATGGAACTTCGCAGAAAGTGAAGAACTTGGTATTGATAACGCTAGAATTCCGTTCTTTTAAATCCTAGATATCATAATAACGGTAGTTAATCACGTGACTCAGAAAACCATCAATATTTTGTTACTACTTGACAATTTGAACTCGGTTTGAATCGGAGAAGGTAGGAAAATGCCAGGAATAACCACACATATGTGGTGGATTTTTGAAACATCAACTGGTAAAAAAAGTGAAGATGAACCAAAACTGATTGATCTTCGATCTCTTTTTATCAGCTGATTTTGCAAAAATCCACCACATCCATCTAATGTTTAAGATTTTCTGAAATTGTATCATGTGAAAACGTTTTAATTTGCACAAAACTCAGTCCTATGTCAGAGAAACGAATCTTTGCCTAGTGGCTGATATTATAGTCACCAAAAGCATATAGCAGAAAAAAAGGTTATCACAGATATAATATGACAGATGCACGTACTAACTCAACCAAGAATTTCTAAGTCGGAAACGATAAAAAAATCAATAAATTGCAGGTAAGAGCTATAATGAATATTTGCCTAGAGGCCGATGTTATTGTTTGTTTTTTTTTCACAACCATGTGCAAAGTTTTAAAAACAATAGCTATAGCAGAAAAAAGTGTTCACATATATATGACAATCGTACGAAAAACTTGTCAGAGTAATGGAACTGATGCTAATATTATAGTCACAGAAGCAGGTGCAAATGTTCCGCGCAATGGAAATGATAGAAACAAAAGTTGGTTTTTTTTTGGCAGTTGTACTTAAAGACCTAACCAAAGCATTACGCTGACGCCGACGCCCGGGTGTCTGGAATAGTCCCTCTCGTCTACGAAAACGGGTCTAGAACTCTCCTAAAAGGGTCCTCATGTTATTATCGTATTGTTTTCTTTTGATATCCTTACCTTTTGACCGGTGACTAGTGTAGCCTACTGTAAGAATGAATCCTGACAAGACGGTACGATCTGATCTATTTCTGTGGTAATATCAAATGCCTTACAGGGTAGGCTATTATCTTATTTGCTTGTTGGTTTTGTTTGTTTCTTTAGCAGGAATTAGATCCGCTTAAATTTGTCTCCTTTTGGTGGTTCTCTCAAAGGATTTAAGGGCATTTCTTTCCATAGTTCGGCTCATTCCGTTGTTGATTCTGTTCTTTTAGCAGGAAACAAAGCCGTTGGAATTTGGTTCCTTTTCCAGTGAAGTATCAATCACACCTGAAGTGTTAGATATAAACCATGAACGACGTAGACGAGACACGCGGACCGTCCACAAACTTGACAAGAAGCTAGATAGATTGAGGCGACGTTACCGCCCGGTCGTACAGTGTCTACAGGGAAACTTTAATAGAGTTGTCCGGCAGTTCCAGCAAGCTGAACGGAAATTCTCAAAAACCACGAGGGCGATTGAGGAGATTGGAGGCCTGATATCACCGATCGGAGAGACGTTACAAACGTTGGACGCCGAGTTAGACGAGGGACTGAGCGTTTACGTCAACTCCGAGAGTCTTTTTACCTTTGATGTTATACAAGATGACACACAGACAAAATTTTATTGCACAAAAAAGGTTTGTTTATTTTTATCTCTATCTCTATCTGGGTTTTCTTTCCTTTGCCTTTTTTTCGTCATTCGACGCTATCGGTTTTTAGCTCCACTGGCCGAAGGCCAGCGGGCTATTGTCATGGCGTTGTGTCCGTCATGCGTCCGTGCGTGCGTCCGTCCGTCTGTTAACTTTTTCTTTAAACATCTTCTCCTCTTATACCAGTGAGCCAATTTTGACCAAACTTGGCAGGAATGTTCCTTTAGTGACCCTTTTCAAAACTTTTGGTCAACAACTAACCTGATTGGCCCAATCTGATTTCCCGTGCAATCAGATGTTTTGTTACACAGTTTACACAAAAAACGTGGTCGTTAGATCGTTGATGATACGAGCCCCTGGTTCTGACACCTCAATAGAAGAGATTTGGAAACATTGAGACAAAAGAAGCAAAATGCTTATATTATAATCAGCATTTTTAATTTAGCATCAATATTTTCTAAACTATAATCGGATCTTTATCAACACCGATTCTGTTGCGTGCAGCAGTTTTCAAATGGGACTTTGACTGCTTAAGAAATAGATAAGCAGTAACCAGATTACTCGTCTATTTGTGCATCAACATTGTAATTACAGACAAAGCTTGCGCCCAAATTACGTCGGGTATGTGAGGGTATGGTGCTACAAAACGGGCAACTATCAGACGCCTTAAAATGTTGTGAAGGAGAACAAAAACAGGAGATTGGTAAGAATTTGAATGTTCATTAAAGTGACATTTCAGAATTATTTTTAGATAAATTTTACTTTTATTCTATCTGAAAGGGCATGTTTTCTTATGAAAATTCTGAAAATTTCGAGCCAAAATATTAAACCATTTACGAGAAATATATATTTTTGTGCTAAAATTAAACAAATTGTTGTGGACAACAGTTCAGATTAATATAGAATTTGTCATTTCTGTATCATTTACTAAGGCGTATTTTACGCTTATAAATAGCAACTTCAAAAAACGGATAGCATTTCTACACATTAGAATAAACAGTCTTTGCATCAAGACATACTTTTAAAAAATGACATTAATGTGAAATGTCACTTTAACGCTATAAATATAACAAGAGGGCCAAGATGGCCCTGGATCGCTCATCTGATAGAAGTTTGAAACTTTCTTCATGCAGAACAAGACCCACCTTTTACATGACCTAGGTATCTCTGAGACAAGAACACGAAACTTGAGATGCGAGATATAATGATCAATATTTGTGGCTGTTAAAGTGAAAACCAAGTCGATAAAAAAAAAACATCAATTTTGTCATAATCCAGGGCACATTAACCTGTTCTGATAAAGATATTCTCATCAACCTTATGTCCAAGTTGTTTTTGATTGGTCAATATTCATTGCTGTTTGAGTGAAATTAAAAACGAAATCGGCAATTTTGTCACCATCAAGGGCACACAACTCTGGTTTTTCAAGTCCGATCAAAATGAAAAATAAAATCATATGAGATCTCATGGTCACCAACATTGTGACCAAGTTGTGTCTTGATTGGTCAATATTTGTGTCTTTAAGAGAGAAAATAGTCGAAAACAGTAATTTTGTGAAATTCAAGGGCCAATAACTCTGTTTTTTCTGATCCGATCAAGCTGAAAATTTAAGTCATTCAGCATCTTATTGTTACCAACATTGTTGCCAAGTTTTGTCTTGATTGGTCAATAAAATGTAGATGCTAAAGTGTAAACAAAGTCGAAAACGGCAAATTTATCAAATTCAGGGGCACAAAACTCCAGACTTCCTACTTCGATGACACTGAAAATCAAACTCATTCATTATTGTATGGTTACCAACATTCTAGCCAAGTTTTGTCTTGATTTGTCAATATTTGTAGATACTAGAGTGGTAACAAAGTCAAAACAAGCTATTTTTGATATTCAAGGGCGCATAACTCCAGACTTCCTGATCCGACCTGACCCAAAATCAAACCCTTACAAGAGCTTATTGTCATACATGTCTTGACCAAGTTTGGTCAAGATTGGTCAATATTTGTAGATGCTGGAGTGGTAACAAAGTCAAAACTAGCGATATTTGATATTCAAGGGCGCATTACTCCGGACATCCTGATCAGATCTGACTAAAAATCGAATTCATTTAAGATCTAATGGTCATGCATGTTTTGACCAAGTTTGGTTAAGATTGGTCAATATTTGTAGATACTACAGTGGTAACAAAGTCAAAACTAGCCATTTTTGACGTTCAAGGGCACGTAACTCTGGACTTCCTGGTCCGATCAGACTCAAAATCGAACTCATTCGAGATCTTATGGTCATGCATGTTTTGACCAAGTTTGGTTAAGATTGGTCAATATTTGTAGATACTAGAGTGGTAACAAAGTCAAAACTAGCCATTTTTGACGTTCAAGGGCACATAACTCTGGACTTCCTGGTCCGATCGGACTCAAAATCGAACTCATGTGAGAACTTATGGCCATACATGTTTTGACCAAGTTTGGTCAAGATTGGTCAATATTTGTGGATGCTAGAGTGGTAACAACAAATTGTGAACAGACGGACGGACGGACGGACGGACAGACGCCGACGGACAAAAAGCGACCACAATAGCTCACCTTGAGCACTTCGTGCTCAGGTGAGCTAATAATTAATGACAGCTTTAACTTCACGTTTACATGTTTTTACATGTTTCCTTCAAAACCTTTGGGTCAGTTAATTCAAATTTTGAATGGATGAATCTATTGGGTAAATCTCTACTTTGCTTGTTGACATTTTTTAATAGGCTACTCCTATAGAGGAAAAGTATTAAGCTAACTTAAGATTTGGTCATTTATTTCATCGGTCAGATGTTTATATCAAACATCAGACCGATGAAATAAATGACCATATATGTTTTTAACTTTTCAAATTATTATGATTTGTTCTGGCTAGTGAAGAACAGCATACGGTGTTTGAAATTTCTCTTCCAGACAATGGTGGAGACAGCACTACGGTTGTTCATGTGTTGAATATAACCACTACCACAATTTCGCTAGCCTGGACCCGACCAAAAAATGGCACAGTTGTAGCTTATACAGTACAATACAAGACATCAGATTGTAAGTTGTCTGTCTGTATGTATGTTTGTTTGCGTAAATATTTGTCTGTCATTCTGAGTTTTAGCAAATATTGTCCTGTCAACTCCTTCTATATAGATTGTATGGAATTAAATTCACCATGGCCAAAATGTATGTGTTGGTGTCTAAATATGCGCGTTACCCTTTCTATTATGATCACTATTACAACCGAGTCCGACCTTCCATTAGATCGATGTCTTACTTCTACTTTGTACCCCTAGAGTCCTAGACAAGGTCGTTAGGCACACATGTACGTATATGCCCTATGTCGTTGCAAATCTATTGAGATAACAATTGTTCAGATCAACAAAATCCCAAACAAAACAAAATACAAAATACTTGGCTTGGTATGTGACATATAGAAACAATAGGCTCTCTATTGAGATAGTGGGACTTGTATGTTGTCATTTTTCAGAGAGGTTATAATAATTATGTTGGTTAACCCTTTTCTGAACGGTGAACTTTTAGAGCAGTGTAGTTTGAAAGCTACTGCTAACGATAGAATAGATCCTAAAAGGGACATGACGATTGTGTAAAATTTAGCTAAGAAAATGAGAAAATGCTGATTATTAGCTTTTCCTCTTTTGCCTCAATGTTTTCCCAATCCCTTACCACAAGAGACGTCAAATCCAGGTCTTGTTTGGGAGAGGGTTAAAGCAAGGTTGATCTCATTTACAGCTGTTTGGGAAAACGAGGTAACCAAAGATACGCGTATGCTGTTGACCGGTTTATCTCCGAATTCTAGATATACGATCACAGTTCAACCTTTCACACTTGATGGTCCAGGACAAAAGTCTCAACCTATACATGTAGTTACAAAGGAAGCTAGATCCAGTGAGTATTTGTTTTACACAAACTTATCAAAATAAACGATTCTTATTAGATCTTTTTAAACAATCTCAAGATTTAGGGGTTTTACCCCTAAATTTTCAATGGTTGTAATCCCCATAGAATGCAATTGTAAGAGAAAAAAGAAAATGCCGAGGACAAAACTTCTTATCGCGTGTTCATAATACAAATGAACTGAGTCCGATAATCAATTTCGCCAAGCTGAAAAATGGCTCCCTCGCCACATAATCTGCATATTTTCAAAATGTCCGCCGAAACTTTCAAACGCAATTTATGTATGCTCGTTTAGCCTAATCATTTGTCTTTTCAAACAAATCTAAGCTAATAAGCCATTTAAAATGGCTTCCTTTATGCAATTGACTAAAAAGTATTTTTACAAATTTCAACAGTTTAAATAAGCTCTAAGCTCTCGTAAATGCGACGTTAAGGTAGTTTACCCCTAATGAGATTCGCCAGACGTCGGATTTATTCGGGCGTGGTCGAAACCATTCGGCGGTTGAACTTTCCACCGCCTAATGTTTACGACCGCGCCCGAATAGGTCCGAATACGTACAACGACGCTTATAGGAAGAAATCCGATGTTTTGTGCACCTCAAAATGGCCACTTTACGGGTATTCTACCCTAACATGTACTGTGTATATCCCTGGTGGTATATCAAAAGGTTCTGATCTCCTATTCATGATGTTCCACCCATCATTAGATAACAAACTCTTCATGCGACTTTTGGCGTCATTTGTGGCAACAGAAATTGACGATGGATACACCCTTGTCAATTTCCGAGTGTCATCCATAGCAACGAAAGTTGACGAGGGATACACTAGTTAATTTCCAATGCCATGGAAGACGCCCGAAGCTTTACGCCACATTTTGAATCTAATGTTGGATAGAATACCTTAATGACATAATTCAGCCTTTGTACCTGGAGAACCGAAGAAAGTACGGGTAGAGTCGATCACCTCTACTTCCATACATGTGGAATGGCGACCACCCAAGACTGACCATCTTAACAGCACCATACAAGGTTATTATGTGTTCTACGTGGAGATCGACGATAACGACGAACCCGAACTGAACACGGAGAAGATGGAGGACACGGGCGACGGCAACAAGAATGAGATGGTGATCGTGGGCCTCAAACCTGATACCCGGTACTTGGTGTCTGTGGCGGGGTACACCAGGAAGGGGGATGGGGCCAGGAGTAGAGCGGAGATTGTCACAACCACGGGGGCTGGTAAGTTAATATTAACTTTGATAACTGCATCCAGATTAATTACTTTCTTGAGTCCTGATTTTGACCTTTCATATACGAGGTATAGTCAAGCAGTTCACAGACTGCTTTCAAATTATGTTTTCCTGACGTATTTGCCTCGTGATTTTATTGAATCAGTGACTTTAAGTTATGAACAACGATGTCGATAAGTTTTTGTGGTTTTGAGTTGTTTTTAATCAAATTTTTCAGACTTTTGATCGTAGTGTTCAAGAGTACGGATCACGTTGTCATAACGCTTGCATGATGTAAAGGCCGTGATGATGTCTACGGAAATTAAAAAGGCAATAAATCTAAACTACGTGGACAGTGCATTTTCAAGGACTCTTCGAAAAACACTACAATAATGAGACAAATGAAGAAAAAGCTGAAATTTATTCATCATCCTTTTGTATCAATATTCATACATGTAGTTCTATTGAACATGAATCCTAACTTTAGAAAGAAAGAGAGAAATTATTTAGGCAAAAAGTAAATATTTCAGTGAAATTACAAATGTATTTAGGCTAAAAATAAATTTAACATTTTTATAGCAAAGAGTAGATCCGCTTTCACGTGTGTGTTTATGTATGTTTATATTTTCAGTGCCGTCGTCACCACGATATCTTGTGGCCAAGCTCATTCAACGTGAACCTCCAGTGGTGCATGTGAGATGGCACAAGCCGGAGAATATGTACGGAAAAGTGATGGGTTACACATTATACTGGGGACCTGATGGGAAGATGTACCATCAAGTCACGCTCAAACCAAACATGCTGTCCTACATAACACGTCAACTCTGTAAGTCTGTGATAGGAGGATCAGGCCCGTAGGAAGCAATTTTATATTGGGGTGGCTAAAGCACCAGTGTTCGAATATTGGGGGGGGGGGGGGCTATATTGGATTTTCCCAAAAGTTTCAGTGTGAAATAAGGAAAATTTGGTATTTCTGGCAAGCTTGGGGGGCTATGCCCCCTAGCCCCCCTGTTCTTACTGGCCTGATGATAATTTACAGTTGCCACTCGTTATGTCGAAATCGGATAAGTAGAATTTCTGCTTAAATCGAAGTGAAGATCTGGTCCCATCTTCATCATATGGAAATCAACAGTTTCAGAAGACATACTTTTGAATTAATTAATATAGGCCTAACCATTTAAAGTGACATTTCACATTTATTTCATTTTGCAAAGTATGTCTTGATGCAAAGATTGTTTATCCTTATGCATAGAAACTAGAAATGCTAGATCTATCAGGTTTTTGAATCTGCTATTAATAAGCCAAAAATACGCCTTTAAAGTTGAGACAGAAATGAAAAATTCTATATACATGTAAATCTGAACTGTTGTCCACAACAATTTGTTTATTTTTAGCACAAAAATATACATTTCTCGTAAACGGATCAATGTTTTGGCTTGAAAGGGGGGGGGGGGGGTCTCACCCTATTAGAAATTCCCATAGGGTTCTGCCCACGCTCCGAATTTCATGAAATTTGGCATGAAGTTAGTATTCTGTATTACAACGTTATTACCGAAATATTTTCCACAAATCTATTCTGGAAAATAATTTTTTAAGAATTTTAAGAATTTTGCTTAAAAATGGGGGTATCCTAACTTAAAGAGAGCATGTATACACACCCAGCTTTGTTGTATTCGAGCCAAATTGTCCCCAAAAATAATGTGTAATAATTTTTCTTCGTGTATAAACCAGAAAAGTATATATTACTCAACAAAAACAATTTGCTAAAATATTTTGTATGACATCATAGCCATTTTTTTAGTTTTTAAATATTTTGACCAAATTCAGGTCTTTATTTCACCTAGTTCCAGTTTTTGTCAACTTATGAAATTTACATTAAATTTGCCCCCATATATGCTCATGCTTATGGTAAAATTTGAAGAAAAAATAAAACCGGTAACAGTGTTGTTTTTTTTTAACTTAAGTGTAAAGGGTCCAGATTTCTAAGAATGTAAAATCTAAGATTTTACTTAAAACCTTTTATACATATTTAAAAATAGCTCATTATGCTTAGTTGTGTCTTTATTTAACATAACCAACTTATACATGGCATTAATTTTAGCATTTTTCACACAAAAACATGGTTCTAAAGAATAAATGGATCATTGTCGTACCCCACCCACCAATGATATAATGGAAGAAAACAATCCCAAACAGCGGAGTAAATTATAAAATATGGGGACGAACAATAAAGGAAATGCAATAATGCTACATATTTAACCTATTATGTCACCCTTGTTAGCTTTCCTTTGTGGCTTATCAGCACTCAGATTACTTTCTTCCTCTTCCGGTTACAATGTTGGGCCCTTATAAGAGCATTTTCGCACAGTTATTATAAATACATACATTTTTTCTTTACTGCACTGCTGAAGAGGATAAAAATAACACAAAAGCAGTTTTTATTGTACATTTATTGTGCCTTTCAATGTAAAATTGCTAATATTTCTATTGTAATGCTGAACTAGCCACTGCGTAGTTGACATATTAACTTATAAATAATCTCAGATTTGAGAAGAGCCTGCATCATTTTCGCATGTTTGTATCAACAATATTGATACAAAAATGTTGAACAATGATTCCTCTTGCTATTTTGATTTAAAATTGGGGACTGATATCAAAACTAGGTAGGCAACATTGAGCTGTTGCTAGATTGGTACCATTGAAATCCGCGAGCTTTTTAAGGTGCCGTTGTTCACAATTTTCATTATTTGACAACGTTACCAGTTTCAAATTTTCACCAAATTCTGCATACGACTAGGAAACATATATGGCTAGCCTTTATATCAATTTCATAGGTTGACAAAGACCGGAACACAAAAAAAAAAAAAAATGATAGAATTTTAGTTTTTGAAAAATTCTCGGCCCATTTTTCTGACAATGTCTGACTAAATTAATTTCTGAGAATTTTTTTGTGCATGTTGGTATCACCAATGTTGGTACCAAAATTGTCTTCAAGAACTCTTTTTTGCTATTCTGATTTAAAATTTGGGACTGATATCAAAACTAGGTAGGCAACATTGGGCTTTTGCTAGACAGGTACCATTGAAATCCGGGAGCATCTTAAGGTGCTGTTGTTTGCAATTTTCATTATTTGACAACGTTACCGGTTTCAAATTTTCACCAAATTTTGCATACAAACAGGGAACATTCGTATATGGCCAATTTTCTTATTAATTCCATAGGTTGACAAAGACCGGAACATACAAAAAAGTTTGATTGAATGTTAGGTTTTGAAACTTTCTGGGTTGTTTTTCTGACAATTTCTGACTAAATTAATTTCTGAGATTTTTTTGTGCATGTTCTTAAGGTGCCGTTGTTCACAATTCTCATTATTTGACAACGTTACCGGTTTCAAATTTTCACCAAATTTAGCTTGCAAACAGGGGACATATATGGCCAACTTTCTTATCGATTTCATAGGTTGACAAAGACCGGAAAAAAATTGATAGAATTTTAGGTTTTGAAAAATTCTCGGCTATTTTTTTCTGACATTTTCGGACTGAAATAATTTCTGAGATTTTTTTTGCGCATGTTCGTATCAACAATGTTGGTACACCAAAATGTTCTACAAGAACTCTTCTTGCTTTTCTGATTTAAAATTTGGGACTGATATCAAAACTAGGTAGGCAACATAGGGATGTTGCTAGACGGGAAGCATTGAAATCCGGAAGCATCTTAAGGTGCCGTTGTATACAATTCTCATTGTTTGACAACGTTACCGGATTCAAATTTTCACCAAATTTTGCATGCAAACACGGGACATATATGGCCAACTTTCTTGTCAATTTCATAGGTTGACAAAGACGGGAACATACAAAAAAATTGATAGAATTTTAGGTTTTGAAAATTTCTTGGCTATTTTTCTGACAATTTCTGACTAAATTAATTTCTAAGAATTTTTTGCGCATGTTGGTACCAACAGTATTAGTATATAAAGTTTCTACAATGACTCCTCTTGCTATTTTAATTAAAACTTGTGAATTTATACTAAAACTAGATAGCCAACATTGAGTTTTTGTAAGCCAGGTATCAATGAAAGCCGGGAACACTTTAAGATGCCGCGTATAGTCCTATATGCACTCTTTGAGTAAAAGGAATATATTTTTGTAGTTCATGGGTCAGAGGCATTCTATGTGTAAAGTTACAAGAAAATCTGTGCGTGGGCGCAAATGAGAACACCCCCCCTTTCAGAATTTTCTTAAGAAAACATGCTCTTTCAGATAGAATAAAAGTAAAATTTATGTAAAAATAATTGTGAAATGTCACTTTAAATAAAGTTTCAAGTATGAGTCCACTTGATGAGCAACAAAAATGGTCAAATGTCATTTATATTGAAAAGGAACAGAATAAGATGCACCGAAAACCGGATTTGTAGATACATTGTACAATTTAACGACCCTTCTGACTACGAGTCGACGAGTTTGAACTGTACATGTGTCACCCGTCTTGCTTAAGGTAGGCCTAGTCAACCCCTAATGATTTGGCGCGACGTCGGAATTATCCGGGCAACGCCGAAAACATTCGGCAGTGGAACTTTCCACAGCCGAATCTTTACGACCGTGCCCGAATAAGTTCGCATACGTTACGACGACGCTCGAAAAAATCTGATGTTTTATGAATCACAAAATGGCCACCATACGGGTATTCTACCTTAAGATACCTGTAAAGTGTGAAAAGTATCGATCCTATGATAATAGTTTTTGCGCAGTATTCCCTCAGCCGATCAGATCAAATCTATCAACTTGATTGCCCTAATTCTCCGATCAAAAACGAACCAGACCAAACGACTCGGTCTCTAATTCGACAATGCTCGATCGGCATAGTTAATCGAGAACGGCTCCGCGGATGATCGTGCTTGATTTGCATTGTTCGGGCTTCTTTTATCGATTTTTGACTATCTAAACACATATTCGTGTGCAATCGAGTAGAAAATTGATAGGGAAGCGATTGTGCATTGATCGGATAGAAGAAAGATCTGATCGAGAATCGATTGTGTCTGAAAATGGAGGGTAATCGGCTTGATATATTTTACTCTACATGCAAACTACGCGCACTCGATTACCTCGACTTCACTCAAGTGACTCCCTACCACATCATGATCAACTCGACCTCTGCTTCATCTGTCCACCCTATCAAATCGACTGTGGAAGTCGGGTTGATCGACTAGAAATCCAGAAACACTTAGGGTCATTTGCTCGGCATTGATCTCTGATGATGGTTGGGTAATATTTGAAGATCTGGACCGGTTGTTTTATGAACATGGGTTAACTATACTAGCGCTTATCAAACGGTTAAATACAGTCAACTTGCCTACTCCGGATCACTAGCGAGAAATACAATGATAACTTAACAAACTTTTGCGCCAAAGTTTTAACTAGTTATAATATAATTATGTAGGCCTAAGCTATACGATACAGTGTACCTTTGATGTTATCCATGCACGTCCACGGTGTTTTTCTAGTGTGTGTTGATTCGCCGGTACCGGATCAAGTTGACCTATTGCGGATCACGTCATGAAGATGCAGTTTAAAAGATATTTAGACCTGTCATTTCTGTCATACAATGCTTAAATACAGCTTGAATCAAGGTGTATGTACGACATTTTCCTTAACCAACGATAAAGTTGGTCATAAATAAAGGTATTCATAATTGAATTTAGTTTAAAAAACATTGGGTGATCATTTATTTAAACAGTTTCTGGTAAGATAACAAACTCTTAATCAATCTAATCAACACATTACAAGAATAGGATGCAGCAAATGTCAGAATTAGCACTGTAATCGTGTTTTATCACTTTCGTGTATTTTGAGACGGTCTCTATTTGATAGGCTTCAAACAGTTGATCTGGAACTGGCAAGTACATGTAAAGGTAAGGGGGTTTCTCAATAGTTTGTAGGCCTACGCAAGTAAACTGATGAAATAAAATAAAAATTGTTAAACTGTACATACCTCCTTTTCGTGATCCAAGCCAGAATTTTAATTAAATAGCCATCGAATGGCTCTCAACTTTGCATGCAATCTTTTTTGTAAAACTCCGATGGTGTAAATTTACGATAACGCAGATGGGTGATAAGGGTTTGATTGATTTGGAGAAGTGCAACAACAACGAAAATGATCAAGCCTTTCACATGTGATCAAGAGATAGCTATAGTTTTTTACCACAATACTAGATTTTACTGCGGAGTTCGTCTTTTGAAGTTATTCAAGACTGAAATCAAAGTGATACGGAATAGGCCATAATCCGGAATAGGAGAGTTGACTGTATCTGAATTGATTAAATTTTTCTATAACTACGATATACTCGTAATTATATCGGAAACTTAAAGTGACATTTCACATTTATTTCATTTTTTAAAAGTATGTCTTGATGCAAAGATTGTTTTTTCTAATGCGTAGAAATGCTATCAGATTTTTGAGGTTGTTATTTATAAGCGAAAAATGCGCCTTTAAGGTTGAGGCAGAAATGACAAATTCTGTATAAATCTCAACTGTTGTCCACAACAATTTGTTTATTTTTAGCACAAAGATATATATTTTTCGTGAAATTTTCAGAATTTTCATAAGAAAAGATGCTCTTTCAAATAGAATAAAAGTAAAATTTATGTAAAATTAATCGTGAAATGTCACTTTAAACTATAACAGGTACACAGTACTCATTTGAACCATTTGGTAAACACTATCCATCGTATATGTGCCATCGGACCCTGGTCACCCATTTTAAATCTGTAGGCCTACCGAAATATGGAAATGTCCGTATGTAGCTGTTTTTTGGGATATACAACTTTATTAATGAATCTGTATTTTCAGCTGAGGGTGTGACGTATGAGTTCCGTGTACAAGCCAGAAATGAGATCGGTTACGGAGACACAGCTGTTGTTACCATAGATACACCAGAGTTCGGTAATTCTTGTTGTTGTTCTGCAAAAATATTAGTTAAAATATATCTGAAGATATCAGGAAAAGGGTCCCTTATTGCTTTTGAAACTTCCATGTTTACGGTTGGGATTTTTTGCATCAGGGGAAGGATAACATGGCCAAATTTGCCCATTTCATGTAAGAAAATTTACAATATCTCTTATTTTTAGCTCCATTTGCCCAATTTGCAAAGGGTTTGATGCATGTACCCATCCGTACCGAGATCTTTTCTCAGATGTATGACTTACTAGAAAACTCGTTGTACTTTTTAAAACTTTGATGCATACAAAAAAAAAAAAAAAAAAAAAAACCAACTGAATTTTGTATAGTTTTCCGGGTATGTTTGGATCAATTTTTAGCTCACCTGAGCACGAAGTGCTCAATGTGAGGTATTGTGATCTATCAATGTCCGGCGTCCGTCTGTCCGTCTGTCTGTCACGGCGTCAACAATTTCTTTAAACGACATCTCCTCCTAAACTACTGGGTCAAAATCAACCAAACTTGGCAGAAATGTTTCTTGGGTGGTCCCTTATAAAAATTGCTAAAAGAATCGAAATCCTTGAAAAACTCTGGTTGCCGTGGCATCGGAAAATGGGAAATTTCACAAAAGCTCAACAATTTCTTTAAACGATATCTCCTCCTTAACTTCTGGGTCAAAATCAACCAAACTTGGCGGAAATGTTCCTTGGGTGGTCCCTTATAAAAATTGCTAAAAGAATTGGAATCCATGAAAAACTCTGGTTGCCGTGGCATCAGAAAATGGGAAATTTCACAAAAGCTCAACAATTTCTTTAAACGACATCTCCTCCTTAACTTCTGGGTCAAAATCAACCAAACTTGGCAGAAATCTTCCTTCAGTAGTCCCTTATAAATATTGCTAAAAGAAATGAAATCCATGAAAAACTCTGGTTGCCGTGGCATCAGAAAATGGGATATTTCACAAAAGCTCAACAATTTCTTTAAACGACATCTCCTCCTTAACTTCTAGGTTAAAATCAACCAAACTAGGCAGAAATGTTCCTTGGGTAGTCCCTTATAAAAATTGTTAAAATAATTGAAATCCATGAAAAACTCTGGTTGCCGTGGCATCGGAAAATGGAAAATTTCACTAAAATTCAACTATTTCTTTAAACGACATCTCCTCCATAACTTCAGGGTTAAAATCAACCAAACTTGGCAGAAATGTTCCTTGGGTAGTCCCTTATAAAAAATTGCTAAAAGAATTGGAATCCATGAAAAACTCTGGTTGCCGTGGCATCAGAAAATGGGAAATTTCACAAAAGCTCAACAATTTCTTTAAACGACATCTCCTCCTTAACTTCTGGGTCAAAATCAACCAAACTTGGCAGAAATGTTCCTTGGGTAGTCCCTTATAAAAATTGCTAAAAGAATTGAAATCCATGAAAAACTATGGTTGCCGTGGCATCGGAAAATGGGAAATTTCTCAAAAATTCAACTATTTCTTTAAACGACATCTCCTCCTTAACTTCTGGGTTAAAATTAACTAAACTTGGCAGAAATGTTCCTTGGGTAGTCCCTTATAAAAGTTGCTAAAAGAATTGAAATCCATGGAAAACTCTGGTTGCCGTGGCATCAGAAAATGGGAAATTTCACAAAATCTCAACATTTTTTTTTTTAAACGACAGCTCCTCCTTAACTTCTGGGTCAAAATCAACCAAACTTGGCAGAAATCTTCCTTGGGTAGTCCCTTATGAATATTGCTAAAAGAATTGAAATCCATGAAAAACTCTGGTTACCGTGGCATCGGAAATTGGGAAGTTTCTCAAAAAATTCAACTATTTCTTTAAACGACATCTCCTCCTTAACTTCTGGGTTGAAATCAACCAAACTTGGCAGAAATGTTCCTTAGGTGGTCCCTTATAGAAATTGCTAAAAGAAATGAAATCCATGGAAAACTATGGTTGCCGTGGCATCGGAAAATGGGAATTTTCACAAAAGCTCAACAACTTCTTTTAACAACATCTCCTTTACTTCTCGGTCAAAATCAACCAAACTTGGCAGTAATGTTCATTTGGTGGTCCCTTATTAAAAAATGCCAAAAGAATTGAAATCTATGAAAAACTCTGGTTGCTGTGGCATCATAAAATGGGAAATGTCATAAAAGCTGATCAATTTCTGTAAACAACATGTCCTCCTAAACTACATGGCCAAATTCTTCTCTGGGACGCCAATGCGTAATATATGCAAAGTTAATTGGCATTATTAAAACATTACTCAGGTGAGCGATTTAGGGCCCTCAGGGTCCTCTTGTTTGGACAAGTTATTTAGGGTTTTACGAATATGTCATACGTTTTCTATAGGGCTCAGTGAGGCGGGGTATTTACAACAAACCTTTATAAAAATTTGCGCAGAAATAAGAATTTAACTCCAAAATTTCTTACCTGAAGCGGGGTTAATTTTACCTGAAGCGGGGCTAACTTGTCCATCCATCCGCCCCATACTGCACAATTTCGACCGTGATATTTCTTGATCAGATCAGCCAGATATGTATGTTTTAATTGCCCAAAGTTTCACGGTAACAACCACAAATATTGACCCATTGAAACAAATCTCATACAATTTGTTGGTTACAATTGAATCATGCTTTGAATATTTCAACCTAATTGGAATGACCAATACGGAGTTACACGCCATTGAATTTCTCGAACTTCTTTTCGACTTAGTTTTTAATCTAACATCCACTAATATTGACCAATTAAGACGTAACTTTAGCAAAATATTTGTGACTACAATATATAAGATGTTGAATAAGATTGATTCCCAGCGTGATCAGATTAGTGCACCAAAAGCTATGTCACTGTGCCTCTGTAATTTGTATTACACTTTGCTACACAAAAAATCGGCCTCGTCCAGGAGGGACTTGCGATCAAGCGCATCCAGTTTGTTCTAAAATGCTGGCATCTGCTAGAATTTTATTTAACAAATATACGTTTAAAGGTGGTTGGTGGGATGCGCTGAAAATTCAATGGAGTATTTTATTGTAGAAAAAAATGTACAGAAAATGCTATATTTCGACTCTTGAATTAATTTTTCCCAGACAGTAGTTCATAAAAATTGTAATCAATCAAATCATATAATTCTAGATATATGTACGGTCTCCAAAAATCCTCGGTTTCAAATAGACTCCTCTAAATTATCGTACCCGCAGAACACTTCCGGTGGTAAACAATGGGTTCATGGGAAATTAAAATTGTACACACGGAGAAACGGTTTAAGAATTGTTACTGAAAATAGCAACAAATCGTTATTATCAAAACGAGGCTCAAAAAAAAAAAAAAAAAAAAAAAAAAAAAAATGCGGAGAAATAATGACGGTGCACTTGCATTCATTATACAGCGATAAAGCGATTTTTTAAGTGGAACAAAAACTATAAAATAGATTGAATTCATTAACAGCCGGCAAGATGTTTTTTTTTTTTTTTTTTTTTTTTTTTTTTTTTGACTTGCAATCAATCGTTCCCCGTTTAAAAATTTTCCCTTTTGCCTGTTAGGACGACTTCCGATGGCTGTTTTGTGTTGGGGGTCTTAGTGGAAACGTGTCTTTTACGCTTCCAAAATGAGTAGCTTTATGACTTTTTGTACAACTGATGCGAACAATAATAGGAAAATGAACTCTCATTTTTATTCCCCGTATCGAAAGATCGCTGGCATATTGTTTTACTCGTGTCCGTCTGTCTGTCTGCCTGTCCGTCCGTCTGTCCGTTCGTCTGTCTGTCCGAAAACTTATCATTTGACTTTTCTCCAAAAGTATTTGACATGCACAGCTCAAATTTGGTATCAATGATATCTACATGTTCCATGAAATTTGATCTCCCCCAAGTTCATCTGTTAACCCTTATCAACCCTTTAGAAAAATGGCCATTTCGGGGGAATTGGTGTTTCACAAACACATCTTGTTGTTGTTATTATTATTATTATTATTATTATTATTATTATTATTATTATTATTATTATTATTATTATTATTATTATTATTATTATTATTATTATATTTTCGTTCAGGACCTGTTTGAAAAATTTTTAAGTGAGAAAAAGTGCCCTACGGTCCATAATCATCGTAACTAAAATTTCGTATATCAACAAATCAACATATAATCGCAAACAACTACAGCAACAAAAACAGGAACAACAACAACAGCCACCAGAAGAAGATATCTCTAATATCCTGTATGATGTGGCCGTTCTTAGTCACCATAAAACTGGATGTATACCTTATCAGTGGAGCCGTCTTATCCATTTGTTAACCACTCTCCCAAACGGCAAAATGTGGACTGCTGCAGACGACACAATTGATGATGATGAAAATGAACTCCATAATTAGTATTATATAGTATAGCTCAGAAAATATTGTTTCAAAACAAGTAAATGATGATAATCGACACTTAGTACGTTTGTCTAATTGTTTTCTAACTTTTACGATTGTGGATGTCAAAAGCAGGGACGACGGTCAGGACTTTTGATAAAAATAAAGGATTGGTGTTGAGATGGCCTATATTAAAAAAAGTTAAAAGTAAAATTTGAAAACAGAAAACGGATTCCTAACATTTATAACCTGTTTTGAAGTGATGGATTTTTAAACCCTTTCAATGCTCAAGGTTTTGACATTCCTTATTAAAACCAAAATTATGTGAACTCATTGAATTAGTACCAGTCATAAATGAGGGTTGGGTAAAAGCGTTAGTAAAAGTTTACTTGGTCATAGCATAGGAGCAATATGCATAATTATCCCAACATGGATGTAGATCAACATGTACAGAAGATAGACGATTCAATCCTCTGTGTTCTGTACACCGACCTATTGAGCAATCTCCTAAATGAAATCTTTATTTGTCTTACCAGGACAAATAATTATTTCCGTGTCAAATATCATCAAATTCTGCTATACCAACCACATATCTTTTTTCTTTTTGGTTTTCTAATCTAACATCCTATGTGCTCGTGTAAGTCTGCGCTTGTTTTTGGAAAGGGTTACGTGTAAGTCGTGTTTTCTACTTATCCTGAGTGAAAGTAGACTAATATACCAACAGTTATTCTAGAATGGTCGTATTTAGATCCATGCGACGTCGGAGGTTTCGTTGTCGGTGGATATATTTCGAACGTTAAATAAAAATGATGTAGTGTGAATCTCTAAATGTACAGATTACAGGTAGACTACTACTAGTATGTCTATTCTACTTCGTCTACCAAGATTTGTTTTTCGTTTTACATTTACAGTCCCAAGAAAATGTGAGGAAGTAACAATTCCTTTATGCAAGGACTCTGGTTATAACTATACATCGTTCCCAAACTTGGTAAGCATTAAGCTTGTATTTCTTGAGTAATCAGGTTGGTCGTTCATACAGATTTTAAAAAGTAACAAGAGAATCATATTATACATTACCCGCGAGGATTCCATTGGTTATCTGCTCATCTGATCACAAAATGCTCAAAGTGAGCCATTGTGGTCGGCGTTTTCACTCGGATTCAAGACAAAACTTAGATACATCACAACATTGGCGACTGTAAAATCTTGCATGAATCTTGTTTTCATATTGATCGGAATCTCACACCCTGGATAATTTGTACTTGAATTTGACAAAATTGCCATTTTCGACATTGTTTTCCCTCTGTCACAACATACTGACGAAAATGTTTGTGACCATGAGATCTTGCATTCTTGTAAATGTTAGTCTGATAGAAATAATTTGAACAAAACTTGGACAAAATGTTTGCGTTAGGTAGATCTAAGTATTTTTTTTTCCGATTTTAATTCATACCATATAGTACAACATACGCCACGCATTTAGCACAATACTATCCATTTTCAAAGCCTTTGAATTTTGACAACTACCTAACATTTGGGCTATGAAAATATGTGGTTACTATATTTCCAGTTAAGTCATGTAAAGCAAGATGATGCTGGACTCGAAGTTCACCAGTTCTACCCCATCGTGAAAGTTCAATGTTCAGCTTATATCAAAGACTATCTTTGTTCCATCTACGCTCCCATGTGTTCAGACGAACTAGAAGGGAAAATTATCCCACCATGTGGGTAAGTCAATCGAGATTTTAACATACAAAATTAATGTTCCCGTTAACACTTTTGTTAACATGGTATGTCATAATCTGGCGCAGCTTAACCCTTTTTCAAATGACAAAATGTTAAGATTTCCCATTTCGAAAGCCTAAAATGAGAAAATAGTCTTTTTTTTCTCTCAATATTCCCTTGGGTACATAATTATCGGTTGGTTTTGATAACAGAGATTTTATATAATAATTATGGGAACAGATTAAATCGTCAAGTCTAAAACGTTGTTCTAAAGTTGTAAAATAGTTCTTGTCACATAATTCTCATATTCATTAACGGATTTCAGGTCTCTTTGTGCAAAGGCAAAATCAGGATGCGCATCTCTGATGGCAAAGTTTGGATTCAATTGGCCGGAAAGTTTGGCATGTGAGAAATACGAACGACCCAGTGAGGACAAAATGGTGAATAATCAGATCTGTCTGGATATGTACATATCGCCAAACGTAACGAAAGTTGCAGTGAAAGGTAAGATGATTAAAGGACCTTTCTTCTTAATTTTTAATAGAATTTTGCATCCGGTGGTTCGAATCTTGCAGATGTGAGCCACCTGCAAGATTCAAAATATCGCTTGCAAAATTACAGTACTTTGAAGTTCAGTGTTGTGCTACTTCCATAGGATCATGTGCCATTATATTGTAACCGGGCTACAGTTATGATTATCGTAAACAAGCCCGTGGGAAGCAATTTTATACCGAAGGGGCTGAAGCCCTTGTGCCTGAATATTGGATGGGACTAAATTGGATTCTCCCAAGAATTTTAATGTAAAATGTAGGAAATTCGGCATTCTGGCCATTTTGTAAGGGAGAGGGGGCTTAGTTCCCTTCGGCCCTTCCCCCAGCACCCCCTTTCCTAAAGGCCTGGTAAATATAAAACAAATGTATAGGTATGCGTCCCTCCTGTAAATGTACCAAATCGATGTATTTTACCTTTGAATGATGGATACTTTTGTATGGGAGCGATGATCGGTAAACTCGAGTATATAGAATCTCTGAAGACTTGCACGTCTTATTATCAACTTTAGAATACCAGAGGAAGAAAACATGTCTAATTAACCCTTTCCCAATCGACAAAATTTTGGACTGTTCCAATTTGAAAGGTGTTGCAGACGACAATTTTCAAGTTGGGGAATTTTTGATAAATCTTTCCATTTTGGGTTAGAAAACATTGTGGAAAAAGAAGAAATTGCTTGTCACAATCAATTTCTTCATTTTCTGCAATGTTTTCCCAAGCCCTTTCTTATGAAGGAGTCAAAAGGCGTCACTGTGCAGTAATGGGCTATAATGAATTCATAGATGTCGTTCTTAAGGAAGGGAGCCGCGGCCATTGCGCAGTTGGTAGCGCATCTGCCTCTTATTCGAGAGGTCCCGGGTTCGATACCCGTCCGCGGCAAATACCCTTACTGACAAAATGTCACCCATCAATAGTTTGATATCGTGAACCTATGTGGGAGAGCAGCTGGAGGCTCGGTAAGGGTGTTGTGGTAGTACTGGTATGAGAAACTCCAGGAATCCATGGTTAGGTGCTCCAGCCGCCGCGATATGATCTTACTAGTTGAAAACGGCGTAAAACCCCCAATAAAATTAAAATCGTTCTGAAGGAATTCAAATGAAATTCTTTACAGTATCATTTTATGTGTAAAGTAAAGTAAAGGTGATTTATAGTCTCAAATTTACGAACTAGGTCCATATTCGCGCGACTTTCACACTTTACTCCACGATCATTGAGCTTCAAGTCGGCTGTATACAGTGTATAGGCACTGACCCAGAGTAGAAAAATATGTTTAGTCATTGAAGTAGTGGTCGGTCCTCAACACTGTCGGATGTATTCTGATTTGTGACCCATCTAGCTTAAAGGGGCCTTATTATAAGTCCAGATATCAAAATTTTTTACTAACTGATAAGACTCAGCACAGGTCAAGCAGATACCGTGTCAGAAAAATAAACAAACCTGCAGTAAGATAAGGAAATCATTTCAGATTCAGAAAATTACATAAAAGTGAAAAGTGTGGGCCCTAGTCTGGCTGCGCGGACTGTGTTAAGGTTCCTTTAAATGTTACGGGCCGAGCCCGGATAGCTCAGTCTATTACGTCGGACTCGGTTTGGATATTGTGGTTGTACCGGTGCGAGAAATACCAGGAACCCACGGTTAGGTGCTCCAGCCGCTGCGATATGACCATAGAAGTTGAAAACGGCGTAAAACCCCAATAAAATCAAATCAAATTAAATGTTACGGGTCACATTTATTTCCAGATTCACTTCATTCTGTACCGGAAAATATTCAGTGTGAAGAAATCACTCCACAAGTGTGTAAAGATGTCGGTTATAGCTACACGTTTTTCCCAAATACAGTAAGTTATTTAAGTGTCCCATAGACTTTCAGATATCATAGACATACTTTAAATATGGATATTCCTACATGTAAATAAAATACAAATAGTATATAAATAAACCATGACCTCTGGTCAGACGAGTCAAACTGAACAGGTAAACCAGGTATGTAAACGTCGTGGTTTTAAGAAGGCGTTTACCGTTAGATGTAATTACAACACCCCTCTCACGCAGGACAGTCAATAGAGTCTCAATGTTGATGGTACCACTATACACGAAAACTTTCCAACTCGACAGGAAAAATCCGCTTGAATACAACAGAAATAATTACATTTGTAAACCGTTAATATAAAGGGGCCATCTGGAACGTAGGCTACATAAAACCAAATTTCGAGAAACAGATTTTACTTCAGGCGTCAACAGGTCGACAAGATGTATTTATTCTGTAAATTTAAAGGGGGAATGGCACTTAAAATCATGCAAATTTTCCGAGAACTTCGTACAAAATAAATATGTATTATGAAAATATGGCCTTTAAATTGCACCTATGCCAAATCTTAGCTTTCTATCTTGTGTATTGGCTAGGATGTTGACGGATTTAAAACCCCATATGTTCCATTATTGTAAATATCATCCCCGGGACAACAAATCATGGGGTTTTAAATTCGTCCACATCTAAGCCAATACACAAGGTAGAAAGCTAAGATTTGGCATATATGCAATTTAAAGACCATATTTTGATAATATATATTTATTTTTTTGTACGAAGTTCTCGGAAAATTTGCAAGATGTTAAGTGTTATTTCCCCTTTAACATAAAATAATATAGCAAAACAATCTTGGTCAAGAAAATTAGGCCTACCTTGTTAAAAGTACTGGTCCTAGTCAGTATATGCAGTCCGTATAGACATACTATGTCTTATTTAGTGTGACGGGACACATATGTGACCCTTCACACTAAAAGGGACATTATAGGAAGTGTGAAAAATATCGATCCTGGTCTGTCTGCGCAGTCCGCGCAGCCAGACCAGGGCCGACACTTTTCACTTTTACGAAATTTTGTAAATCCGGAAAGTTTTCCCTACCTTACTGTATGTTCATTTTTCGCATACGGGATCTGGTTGACCTGTGCTGGGTCTGACAAGTTTGTCAAAATTTGGATTTTTGGAGTTCGGATAAGGTCTCATTTAGAGTAACGGGTCACATATATTCACGCGTGTACCATCACATCAGTAATCACGATATGTTATTTTAGATGTTCATTGTCTATAGTCTGTCGGTTATAACTGTAGACTTGTATACAAACACTAAAAAGCAAATACATAGTTTTAACATTTACCAAACCATTTATCGTGAGCTATACGAGCGAATTAATGTCGTAATTATTTCATTCCCAAAAAAGGAAGTGTTTGTGTTGGGCCATTTATCAACAACAAGAAGTAAAGTGTTTGTATACAAGTCTACAGTTATAGCCGATGAGTTATACCCATGTTCGGTGTATTGACTGTTTTTCAGTTGAACCACACAACACAAGATGAGGCGATGTTACCGTTACAGACATTCACGCCGCTATTACAGTACGGCTGTTGATTGTTTACCCATGTTTGGTGTATTGACTGTTTTTTCAGTTGAACCACACAACACAAGATGAGGCGATGTTACCGTTACAGACATTCACGCCACTATTACAGTACGGCTGTTGATTGTTTACCCATGTTTGGTGTATTGTCTGTTTTTCAGTTGAATCACACAACACAAGATGAGGCGATGTTACCGTTACAGACATTCACGCCACTATTACAGTACGGCTGTTGATTGTTTACCCATGTTTGGTGTATTGTCTGTTTTTCAGTTGAATCACACAACACAAGATGAGGCGATGTTACCGTTACAGACATTCACGCCACTATTACAGTACGGCTGTTGATTGTTTACCCATGTTTGGTGTATTGACTGTGTTTCAGCTGAATCACACAACACAAGATGAGGCGATGTTACCGTTACAGACATTCACGCCACTATTACAGTACGGCTGTTGATTGTTTACCCATGTTTGGTGTATTGACTGTGTTTCAGCTGAATCACACAACACAAGATGAAGCGATGTTATCGTTACAGACATTCACGCCACTATTACAGTACGGCTGTTCACCTGACCTACAGTTCCTGTTGTGCAACACGTACTTCCCCATGTGTTCTGGAGGAAAACACATACCCGTCTGCAGGTACTCTTTTAACCATTTCACATATGTGACCCATCACGCTAAAAGGGACCTTATCGGATGTGTGAAAAATATCGACCCTAGTCAGTCTGCGCAGTCCGCGCAGCCAGACTAGGGCCGACACTTTTCACTTTTATGTAGTTTTCCAAATCTGGAATCTTTTCCCTGTCTTACTATATGTTTATTTTTCGCATACGGTATCTGGTTGACCTGTGGTGAGTCTGACAAAGTTGCCAAAATTTGGATTTTTGGTATTCGGATAAGGTCCCTTTTAGCGTGACGGGTCACATATACAGCATTAAGGCTTATGCTGTTTGAAAGCTACTGCAGATGACGAGGTGGATGTCGACTAGGATAATTATCACTTGTGTACTATATAGGGTAGAAAATATTGACGCAAAGGGAGAAAACGCCGTTTTCTTCTTTTGTCTCGTTATTTTCTTAACCCTTTCCCAAACGACAAAAAATTGAGCTGATTCAATTTGAAAGCTGCTACAGACAACAATATGGATGTTAATTCAGGTTGGATTTGTGTACAATTAAGCTCAGAAAATATTAGGCAAAAGGAGAAAGTGCTGATTATCAGCACTTTCTTCTTTTGCCTCAATGTTTTCCCAAGCCTTTTCTATTAGGGACGTCAAAACCAGGTCTTGTTTGGGAAAGGGTTAAGCCTTTTTTATGAGGGCGTCAAAACCAGGCCTTATTTGGGTCCGAGTTAATTCCTACAGTATAAGAATTGTACAGTTTCGCAATTCAGCAATCACTTCATATAAAGACTTATTATAGCCGTTTTGCTGTTTTAAATTCTGAGAAAATAAGGTTTTAAACTCATAACCAAATTATATAGCTAAGCAGATTAGTGCAAAAATCATGCATTTAATGATGCAAGCATCAAATTTGGCACATACATTCATAAGACCATGTAGTTTCATAAAAACCCGTTAGCCACTGAAAAATTCAAGATGGCCGCCATTTTTCAAGATGGCCGCCATCGCCGATTTGAAAATATCGTTTTCACTCTAAAACCTGATATAATTGACCGATTTTTGTAATTTTTGTACCAAAATGTATGTATTTAAACAGAAGAAATCAGAATTTAAGCATATTTTATGCATAAAATCTCTCCTTCATATGTGTTTTAGCAAAACTGGGCAAAATAAGTGGAAATTATCAACCTTTAGGCATATTGTTTCTTTCCAACAAAAATGTAGTTAAGTTCATGTTGACTTTCTTCTTCAAGGAGGTATTTTGTTTTTAACATTAGGGTCATTATGATTTCTAGTAGGCTAACGGTTATGGGAAGCTGTTTTTCAATACAAAGTATTATACTTGGTACTAGCTCTATGATACCTTTCGTTTTAGTCAGAAATAATGTGACGTAGGACGCAACGGTGTATGTTCCTAAGTTAACTCAAACCTGGTTACATAGATTATCTATCATTGGCCTCCTTAAATCGTTACATACATAGTTTACCAGCATGCTTTCCTGGAGCATTAGCATTTACATCTGCAAAATCCAGGGCAGGGTAGGCTAAACCGATAGCATCAATCTTTTCATGCATTCTTGCAGCCACAGCAATTGATGGAAGTGATTCCAGACAATATGTCATGTGCTGCATTATTGCTTCCATTCCCATTCAGGGGGGGGGGGGGGGGGGGGGCTCAGTACTTCCATTTTCTGACCCCCAAGTGTATTCTGCTTGGTGAACATCAGGCTTTGTGTATATTCCAAAGTTGTGCTGGTTTGGTATATTGCATAATATAACACCCCTGTGAAGTTGGCTACCTATTCCCTATTCCCTATTCATTACCTATTCACATGTGAAGTCTGTTGCCTATTCCCTATTCCCTATTCATTACCTATTCACATGTGAAGTTGGCTACCTATTCCCTATTCCCTATTCATTACCTATTCACATGTGAAGTCTGTTGCCTATTCCCTATTCCCTATTCATTACCTATTCAAGTGTGAAGTTGGTTACCTATTCCCTGTTACCTATTCATTACCTATTCGCGGTTTTAGGTCTGATTTGACCCCAAAGCGCGTCAAACATTGTAAAACCGTAGACTTGATGCCTTGTCAATGATTGTCTCCATTCCAGTGAAAAAAGAAACACCCAACTGGTGAAAATTGACTTAAAACATGCATATTAGATATCCTCATTAAAAGTTCATTACCTATTTGAAAATGACTCCCTGCCGTCCCGGGCAATATATCACCATTACTATGTTCAAAACAACTGAAGGATTAAAAAACAATATCACACAAATGGAGCAAAATGGCTTATTACCTATTCAAAACACCCGTTACCTATTCGTTACCTATTCGAACAAACGGCTCCCTGCCGACCTATGCAACAAAATATCGCCTCCTACGATGTCCAAAATTACAGAATAGTTCTAAATTCGATCCCCTGTCACAGGAATAGCTCAAAATGTCATTAAAAATGGTGGGAATTGGCTTGTTACCTATTCAGAACGCCCGTTACCTATTCGTTACCTATTCGAACAAACGACTCCCTGCCGCCCTAGGCAACAAAATATCGCCTCCTACGATGTCTAAATAACAGAATAGTTCTAAATTCGATGCCCTGTCAAAGCAAAAGCTAAAAATGTCATTAAAGCTGGTGGGAATTGGCTTGTTACCTATTCAGAACGACCACTACCTATTCGTTACCTATTCGTTACCTATTCGAACAAACGACTCCCTGCCGACCTAAGCAACAAAATATCGCCTCTTACGATGTCTAAAATTACAGAATAGTTCTAAATTCGATGCCCTGTCACAGCAAAAGCTAAAAATGTCATTAAAACTGGCGGGAATTTGCTCGTTACCTATTCAGAACGCCCGTTACCTATTTGTTACCTATTCGAACAAACGACTCCCTGCCGACCTATGCAACAAAATATCGCCTCCTACGAAGTCCAAAATTACAGAATAGTTCTAAATTCGATGCCCTGTCACAGGAATAGCTAAAAATGTCATTAAAGCTGGTGAGAATTGGCTCGTTACCTATTCAGAACGCCCGTTACCTATTCGTTACCTATTCGAACAAACGACTTTCTGCTGACCTTTGCAACAAAATATCGTTTCCTACGATGTCTAGAATTACAGAATAGTTCTAAATTCGATCCCCTGTCACAGGAATAGTTAAAAATATCATTAAAACTGGTGGGAATTGGCTCGTTACCTATTCAGAACGCTCGTTACCTATTCGTTACCTATTCGAACAAACGACTCCCTGCCGACCTATGCAACATTAATCGCCTCCTACGATGTCTAAAATTACAGAATAGTTCTAAATTCGATGCCCTGTCACAGGAATAGCTAAAAATGTCATTAAAACTGGTGAGAATTGGCTCGTTACCTATTCAGAACGCCCGTTACCTATTCGTTACCTATTCGAACAAACGACTTCCTGCTGACCTATGCAACAAAATATCGCCTCCTACGATGTCTAGAATTACAGAATAGTTCTAAATTCGATGCCCTGTCACAGGAATAGTTAAAAATATCATTAAAACTGGTGGGAATTGGCTCGTTACCTATTCAGAACGTTCGTTACCTATTCGAACAAACGACTTTCTGCTGACCTATGCAACAAAATATCGCCTCCTACAATGTCTAAAATTACAGAATAGTTCTAAATTCGATGCCCTGTCACAGGAATAGCTAAAAATGTCATTAAAACTGGTGAGAATTGGCTCGTTACCTATTCAGAATGTCCGTTACCTATTCGTAACCTATTCGCACAAACGACTTCCTGCTGACCTATGCAACAAAATATCGCCTCCTACGATGTCTAGAATTACAGAATAGTTCTTAATTCGATGCCCTGTCACAGGAATAGTTAAAAATATTATTAAAACTGGTGAGAATTGGCTCGTTACCTATTCAGAACGCTCGTTACCTATTCGTTACCTATTCGAACAAACGACTCCCTGCCGACCTATGCAACAAAATATCGCCTCCTACGATGTCTAAAATTACAGAATAGTTCTAAATTCGATGTCCTGTCACAGGAATAGCTAAAAATGTCATTAAAACTGGTGAGAATTGGCTCGTTACCTATTCAGAACGTCCGTTACCTATTCGTTACCTATTCGCACAAACGACTTCCTGCCGACCTATGCAACAAAATGTCGCCTCCTACGATGTCTAGAATTACAGAATAGTTGTAAATTCGATGCCCTGTCACAGGAATAGTTAAAAATATCATTAAAACTGGTGGGAATTGGCTCGTTACCTATTCAGAACGCTCGTTACCTATTCGTTACCTATTCGAACAAACGACTCCCTGCCGACCTATGCAACAAAATATTGCCTCCTACGATGTCCAAAATTACAGAATAGTTCTAAATTCGATGCCCTGTCACAGGAATAGCTAAAAATGTCATAAAAACTGGTGAGAATTGGCTCGTTACCTATTCAGAACGTCCGTTACCTATTCGTTACCTATTCGAACAAACGACTTCCTGCTGACCTATGCAACAAAATATCGCCTCCTACGATGTCTAGAATTACAGAATAGTTCTAAATTCGATGCCCTGTCACAGGAATAGCTAAAAATGTCATTAAAACTGGTGAGAATTGGCTCGTTACCTATTCAGAACGTCTATTACCTATTCGTTACCTATTCGCACAAACGACTTCCTGTTGACCTATGCAACAAAATATCGCCTCCTACGATGTCTAGAATTACAGAATAGTTGTAAATTCGATGCCCTGTCACAGGAATAGTTAAAAATATCATTAAAACTGGTGGGAATTGGCTCGTTACCTATTTAGAACGCTCGTTACCTATTCGTTACCTATTCGAACAAACGACTCCCTGCCGACCTATGCAACAAAATATTGCCTCCTACGATGTCCAAAATTACAGAATAGTTCTAATTTCGATGCCCTGTCACAGGAATAGTTAAAAATATCATTAAAACTGGTGAGAATTGGCTCGTTACCTATTCAGAACGTCCGTTACCTATTCATTACCTATTCGCGGTTTTAGGTCTGATTTGACCCCAAAGCGCGTCAAACATTGTAAAACCGTAGACTTGATGCCTTGTCAATGATTGTCTCCATTCCAGTGAAAAAAGAAACACCCAACTGGTGAAAATTGACTTAAAACATGCATATTAGATATCCTCATTAAAAGTTCATTACCTATTTGAAAATGACTCCCTGCCGTCCCGGGCAATATATCACCATTACTATGTTCAAAACAACTGAAGGATTAAAAAACAATATCACACAAATGGAGCAAAATGGCTTATTACCTATTCAAAACACCCGTTACCTATTCGTTACCTATTCGAACAAACGGCTCCCTGCCGACCTATGCAACAAAATATCGCCTCCTACGATGTCCAAAATTACAGAATAGTTCTAAATTCGATCCCCTGTCACAGGAATAGCTCAAAATGTCATTAAAAATGGTGGGAATTGGCTTGTTACCTATTCAGAACGCCCGTTACCTATTCGTTACCTATTCGAACAAACGACTCCCTGCCGCCCTAGGCAACAAAATATCGCCTCCTACGATGTCTAAATAACAGAATAGTTCTAAATTCGATGCCCTGTCAAAGCAAAAGCTAAAAATGTCATTAAAGCTGGTGGGAATTGGCTTGTTACCTATTCAGAACGACCACTACCTATTCGTTACCTATTCGTAACCTATTCGAACAAACGACTCCCTGCCGACCTAAGCAACAAAATATCGCCTCTTACGATGTCTAAAATTACAGAATAGTTCTAAATTCGATGCCCTGTCACAGCAAAAGCTAAAAATGTCATTAAAACTGGTGGGAATTTGCTCGTTACCTATTCAGAACGCCCGTTACCTATTTGTTACCTATTCGAACAAACGACTCCCTGCCGACCTATGCAACAAAATATCGCCTCCTACGAAGTCCAAAATTACAGAATAGTTCTAAATTCGATGCCCTGTCACAGGAATAGCTAAAAATGTCATTAAAGCTGGTGAGAATTGGCTCGTTACCTATTCAGAACGCCCGTTACCTATTCGTTACCTATTCGAACAAACGACTTTCTGCTGACCTTTGCAACAAAATATCGTTTCCTACGATGTCTAGAATTACAGAATAGTTCTAAATTCGATCCCCTGTCACAGGAATAGTTAAAAATGTCATTAAAACTGGTGAGAATTGGCTCGTTACCTATTCAGAACGCCCGTTACCTATTCGTTACCTATTCGAACAAACGACTTCCTGCTGACCTATGCAACAAAATATCGCCTCCTACGATGTCTAGAATTACAGAATAGTTCTAAATTCGATGCCCTGTCACAGGAATAGTTAAAAATATCATTAAAACTGGTGGGAATTGGCTCGTTACCTATTCAGAACGTTCGTTACCTATTCGAACAAACGACTCCCTGCCGACCTATGCAACAAAATATCGCCTCCTACGATGTCTAAAATTACAGAATAGTTCTAAATTCGATGCCCTGTCACAGGAATAGCTAAAAATGTCATTAAAACTGGTGAGAATTGGCTCGTTACCTATTCAGAATGTCCGTTACCTATTCGTAACCTATTCGCACAAACGACTTCCTGCTGACCTATGCAACAAAATATCGCCTCCTACGATGTCTAGAATTACAGAATAGTTCTTAATTCGATGCCCTGTCACAGGAATAGTTAAAAATATTATTAAAACTGGTGAGAATTGGCTCGTTACCTATTCAGAACGCTCGTTACCTATTCGTTACCTATTCGAACAAACGACTCCCTGCCGACCTATGCAACAAAATATCGCCTCCTACGATGTCTAAAATTACAGAATAGTTCTAAATTCGATGTCCTGTCACAGGAATAGCTAAAAATGTCATTAAAACTGGTGAGAATTGGCTCGTTACCTATTCAGAACGTCCGTTACCTATTCGTTACCTATTCGCACAAACGACTTCCTGCCGACCTATGCAACAAAATGTCGCCTCCTACGATGTCTAGAATTACAGAATAGTTGTAAATTCGATGCCCTGTCACAGGAATAGTTAAAAATATCATTAAAACTGGTGGGAATTGGCTCGTTACCTATTCAGAACGCTCGTTACCTATTCGTTACCTATTCGAACAAACGACTCCCTGCCGACCTATGCAACAAAATATTGCCTCCTACGATGTCCAAAATTACAGAATAGTTCTAAATTCGATGCCCTGTCACAGGAATAGCTAAAAATGTCATAAAAACTGGTGAGAATTGGCTCGTTACCTATTCAGAACGCCCGTTACCTATTCGTTACCTATTCGAACAAACGACTTCCTGTTGACCTATGCAACAAAATATCGCCTCCTACGATGTCTAGAATTACAGAATAGTTGTAAATTCGATGCCCTGTCACAGGAATAGTTAAAAATATCATTAAAACTGGTGGGAATTTGCTCGTTACCTATTCAGAACGTCCGTTACCTATTTGTTACCTATTCGAACAAACGACTCCCTGCCGACCTATGCAACAAAATATCGCCTCCTACGAAGTCCAAAATTACAGAATAGTTCTAAATTCGATGCCCTGTCACAGGAATAGCTAAAAATGTCATTAAAGCTGGTGAGAATTGGCTCGTTACCTATTCAGAACGCCCGTTACCTATTCGTTACCTATTCGAACAAACGACTTTCTGCTGACCTTTGCAACAAAATATCGTTTCCTACGATGTCTAGAATTACAGAATAGTTCTAAATTCGATCCCCTGTCACAGGAATAGTTAAAAATATCATTAAAACTGGTGGGAATTGGCTCGTTACCTATTCAGAACGCTCGTTACCTATTCGTTACCTATTCGAACAAACGACTCCCTGCCGACCTATGCAACATTAATCGCCTCCTAAGATGTCTAAAATTACAGAATAGTTCTAAATTCGATGCCATTTAACAAGAATACTTAAAAATGTTATTCAAACTGGTGGAATTTGGCTTGTTACCTATTCAGAACGCTCGTTACCTATTCGTTACCTATTCGAACAAACGACTCCCTGCCGACCTATGCAACAAAATATCGCCTCCTAAGATGTCTAAAATTACAGAATAGTTCTAAATTCGATGCCCTGTCACAGGAATAGCTAAAAATGTTATTAAAACTGGTGAGAATTGGCTCGTTACCTATTCAGAACGTCCGTTACCTATTCGTTACCTATTCGCACAAACGACTTCCTGTTGACCTATGCAACAAAATATCGCCTCCTACGATGTCTAGAATTACAGAATAGTTGTAAATTCGATGCCCTGTCACAGGAATAGTTAAAAATATCATTAAAACTGGTGGGAATTGGCTCGTTACCTATTTAGAACGCTCGTTACCTATTCGTTACCTATTCGAACAAACGACTCCCTGCCGACCTATGCAACAAAATATTGCCTCCAACGATGTCCAAAATTACAGAATAGTTCTAATTTCGATGCCCTGTCACAGGAATAGTTAAAAATATCATTAAAACTGGTGAGAATTGGCTCGTTACCTATTCAGAACGTCCGTTACCTATTCGTCACCTATTCGAACAAAAGACTCCCTAACGAACTATACATTAAAATATCGCCTCCTACGATGTCCAAAATTACAGAATAGTTCTAAATTCGATGCCCTTTAACAAGAATACTTAGAAATGTTATTCAAACTGGTGGAATTTGGCTTGTTACCTATTCAGAACGCTCGTTACCTATTCGTTACCTATTCGAACAAACGACTCCCTGCCGACCTATGCAACAAAATATCGCCTCCTACGATGTCTAAAATTACAGAATAGTTCTAAATTCGATGCCCTGCCACAGGAATAGCTAAAAATGTCATTAAAACTGGTGAGAATTGGCTCGTTACCTATTCAGAACGCTCGTTACCTATTCGTTACCTATTCGAACAAACGACTTCCTGCCGACCTATGCAACAAAATATCGCCTCCTACGATGTCTAAAATTACAGAATAGTTCTAAATTCGATGCCCTGTCACAGGAATAGCTAAAAATGTCATTAAAACTGGTGAGAATTGGCTCGTTACCTATTCAGAACGCCCGTTACCTATTCGTTACCTTTTCGAACAAACGCTTTCCTGTTGACCTATGCAACAAAATATCACCTCCTAAGATGTCTAGAATCACAGAATAGTTCTAAATTCGATGCCCTGTCACAGGAATAGTTAAACATATCATTAAAACTGGTGAGAATTGGCTCGTTACCTATTCAGAACGCCCGTTACCTATTCGTTACCTATTCGAACAAACGACTCCCTGCTGACCTATGCAACAAAATATCACCTCCTACGATGTCTAGAATTACAGAATAGTTCTAAATTCGATGCCCTGTCACAGGAATAGTTAAAAATATCATTAAAACTGGTGGGAATTGGCTCGTTACCTATTCAGAACGCTCGTTACCTATTCGTTACCTATTCGAACAAACGACTCCCTGCCGACCTATGCAACAAAATATCGCCTCCTACGATGTCTAAAATTACAGAATAGTTCTAAATTCGATGTCCTGTCACAGGAATAGTTAAAAATGTCATTAAAACTGGTGAGAATTGGCTCGTTACCTATTCAGAACGCCCGTTACCTATTCGTTACCTATTCGAACAAACGACTCCCTGCCGACCTATGCAACAAAATATCGCCTCCTACGATGTCTAGAATTACAGAATAGTTCTAAATTCGATCCCCTGTCACAGGAATAGTTAAAAATATCATTAAAACTGGTGGGAATTGGCTCGTTACCTATTCAGAACGCTCGTTACCTATTCGTTACCTATTCGAACAAACGACTCCCTGCCGACCTATACAACAAAATATCGCCTCCTACAATGTCTAGAATTACAGAATAGTTCTAAATTCGATGCCCTGTCACAGGAATAGCTAAAAATGTCATTAAAACTGGTGAGAATTGGCTCGTTACCTATTCAGAACGTCCGTTACCTATTCGTTACCTATTCGCACAAACGACTTCCTGCCGACCTATGCAACAAAATATCGCCTCCTACGATGTCTAGAATTACAGAATAGTTCTAAATTCGATGCCCTGTCACAGGAATAGTTAAAAATATCATTAAAACTGGTGGGAATTGGCTCGTTACCTATTCAGAACGCTCGTTACCTATTCGTTACCTATTCGAACAAACGACTCCCTGCCGACCTATGCAACAAAATGTTGCCTCCTATGATGTCCAAAATTACAGAATAGTTCTAAATTCGATGCCCTGTCACAGGAATAGCTAAAAATGTCATTAAAACTGGTGAGAATTGGCTCGTTACCTATTCAGAACGTCCGTTACCTATTCGTTACCTATTCGCACAAACGACTTCCTGCCGACCTATGCAACAAAATATCGCCTCCTACGATGTCTAGAATTACAGAATAGTTCTAAATTCGATGCCCTGTCACAGGAATAGCTAAAAATATCATTAAAACTGGTGAGAATTGGCTCGTTACCTATTCAGAACGTCCGATTCCTATTCGTTACCTATTCGAACAAACGACTTCCTGCTGACCTATACAACAAAATATCTCCTCCTACGATGTCTAGAATTACAGAATAGTTCTAAATTCGATGCCCTGTCACATGAATAGCTAAAAATGTCATTAAAACTGGTGAGAATTGGCTCGTTACCTATTCAGAACTTCTATTACCTATTCGTTACCTATTCGAACAAAAGACTCCCTGCCGACCTATACAACAAAATATCGCCTCTTACGATGTCTAAAATTACAGAATAGTTCTAAATTCGATGCCCTGTCACAGCAAAAGCTAAAAATGTCATTAAAACTGGTGGGAATTTGCTCGTTACCTATTCAGAACGCCCGTTACCTATTCGTTACCTATTCGAACAAACGACTCCCTGCCGACCTATGCAACAAAATATCGCCTCCTACGATGTCTAGAATTACAGAATAGTTCTAAATTCGATGCCCTGTCACAGGAATAGCTAAAAATGTCATTAAAACTGGTGAGAATTGGCTCGTTACCTATTCAGAACGCCCGTTACCTATTCGTTACCTATTCGACAAAACGACTTTCTGCTGACCTATGCAACAAAATATCGCCTCCTACGATGTCTAGAATTACAGAATAGTTCTAAATTCGATCCCCTGTCACAGGAATAGTTAAAAATATCATTAAAACTGGTGGGATTTGGCTCGTTACCTATTCAGAACGCTCGTTACCTATTCGTTACCTATTCGAACAAACGACTCCCTGCCGACCCATGCAACAAAATATCGCCTCCTAAGATGTCTAAAATTACAGAATAGTTCTAAATTCGATGCCCTGTCACAGGAATAGCTAAAAATGTCATTAAAACTGGTGAGAATTGGCTCGTTACCTATTCAGAACGCCCGTTACCTATTCGTTACCTATTCGAACAAACGACTTCCTGCTGACCTATGCAACAAAATATCGCCTCCTACGATGTCTAGAATTACAGAATAGTTGTAAATTCGATGCCCTGTCACAGGAATAGTTAAAAATATCATTAAAACTGGTGGGAATTGGCTCGTTACTTATTCAGAACGCTCGTTACCTATTCGTTACCTATTCGAAAAAACGACTCCCTGCCGACCTATGCAACAAAATATCGCCTCCTACGATGTCTAGAATTACAGAATAGTTCTAAATTCGATGCCCTGTGACAGGAATAGCTAAAAATGTCATTAAAACTGGTGAGAATTGGCTCGTTACCTATTCAGAATGTCCGTTACCTATTCGTTACCTATTCGCACAAACGACTTCCTGCTGACCTATGCAACAAAATATCGCCTCCTACGATGTCTAGAATTACAGAATAGTTGTAAATTCGATGCCCTGTCACAGGAATAGTTAAAAATATCATTAAAACTGGTGGGAATTGGCTCGTTACCTATTCAGAACGCTCGTTACCTATTCGTTACCTATTCGAACAAACGACTCCCTGCCAACCTATGCAACAAAATATTGCCTCCTACGATGTCCAAAATTACAGAATAGTTCTAAATTCGATGCCCTGTCACAGGAATAGCTAAAAATGTCATTAAAACTGGTGAGAATTGGCTCGTTACCTATTCAGAACGCACGTTACCTATTCGTTACCTATTCGAACAAACGACTTCCTGCTGACCTATGCAACAAAATATCGCCTCTTATGATGTCTAGAATTACAGAATAGTTCTAAATTCGATGCCCTGTCACAGGAATAGTTAAAAATATCATTAAAACTGGTGGGAATTGGCTCGTTACCTATTCAGAACGCCCGTTACCTATTCGTTACCTATTCGAACAAACGACTCCCTGTCGCCCTAGGCAACAAAATATCGCCTCTTACGATGTCTAAAATTACAGAATAGTTCTCAATCGATGCTCTGTCACAAGAATACTTAAAAATGTTATTCAAACTGGTTGAATTTGGGTTGTTACCTATTCAGAACGCCCGTTACCTATTCGTTACCTATTCGAACAAACGACTCCCTGCAAACCTATGCAACAAAATATCGCTTCCTACGATGTCTAAAATAACAGAATAGTTCTAAATACGATGCCCTGTCACAGGAATAGCTAGAATATCATTAAAGCTGGTGTGAATTGGCTTGTTACCTATTCAGAACGTCCATTACCTATTCGTTACCTATTCGTTACCTATTCGAACAAACGACTCCCTGCCGACCTAGGCAACAAAATTTCCCCGCTACGATGTCCAAAACTAGCGAATAAATCTAGACTCGATGCCCTGTCACAAGAATACTTAAAAAGGTTATTCAAACTGTTGGATTTTGGCTTGTTACCTATTCAGAGCGCCCGTTACCTATTTACATTTTCGAACAAACAACTCCCTGCCGACCTAAGCAACAAAATATCCCCCCCACCCCCACCCCCCTAAGATGTCCAAAACTAGGGAATAAATTTTAAGACTGGTCCAAATTCAAAGACGCTGCAGACGACATTTTTAAGTGAAGTGAATGAAATGTTACATCTTTTGTTCTTTTTCAGTAGATTTAACATTGCGTGAAATGACGAAATTGCTTGTCACAAGTTGTCGTTTCCCTCAATGTTTTTTTCCATGCATTTTCTTTTGACCCAATAGGCGTCACTTTGCAGTTTTTGGATAACAGTTTATCACCAAGTTCTACACTAATGGGAAAGTATGGTACTAAATTGTCCCCTAATGTGTTAACAATTACACTATCATTTGACCACATTAAACTGATACTGATTAATTTTCGTGTGCAAAGTCCGTTAGTTGAGTGTCTTAACAAAACATTGCCGAAGTGGGGTCATTACATATGCAGATGTACCGGGTTAATCTTTCTGGACAATAACTCGGCACGGGGTCAGAATTTACAACCTATGGAATCGAATCGAATTTAGAACTATTCTGTAATTTTGGACATCGTAGGAGGCGTTATTTTGTTGCCTAGGTCGGCAGGGAGTAGTTTGTTCGAATAGGTAACGAATAGGTAACGAATAGGTAACGGGCGTTCTGAATAGGTAACGAGCCAATTCTCACCAGCTTTAATGACGTTTTAGCTATTCCTTTGACGGGGCTTCGTATTTAGAACTATTCTGTAATTTTAGACATCGTAGGAGGCGATATTTTTTTGCATAGGTCGGCAGGGAGGGAGTCGTTTGTTCGAATAGGTAACGAATAGGTAACGGGCGTTCTGAATAGGTAACAAGCCAAATTGCACCAGTTTGAATATTTTAAAGTATTCTTGTGACAGGGTATTGAATTTAGAACTATTCTGTAATTTTGGACATCGTAGGAGGCGATATTTTCTTGCATAGGTCGGCAGGGAGTCGTTTGTTCGAATAGGTAACGAATATGTAACGGGCGTTCTGAATAGGTAACGAGCCAATTCCCACCAGCTTTAATGACATTTTTAGCTTTTGTTGTGACAGGGCATCGAATTTAGAACTATTCTGTAATTTTAGACATCGTAAGAGGCGATATTTTGTTGCCTAGGGCGGCAGGGAGTCGTTTGTTCGAATAGGTAACGAATAGGTAACGGGCGTTCTGAATAGGTAACAAGCAAATTCCCACCAGGTTTAATGACATTTTGAGCTATTCCTGTGATAGGGGATCGAATTTAGAACTATTCTGTAATTTTGGACATCGTAGGAGGCGATATTTTGTTGCATAGGTCGGCAGGGAGTCGTTTGTTCGAATAGGTAACGAATAGGTAACGGGCGTTCTGAATAGGTAACAAGCCAATTCCCACCAGTTTTAATGACAGTTTTAGCTTTTGCTGTGACAGGGCATCGAATTTAGAACTATTCTGTAATTTTGGACATCGTAGGAGGCGATATTTTGTTGCATAGGTCGGCAGGGGGTCGTTTGTTCGAATAGGTAACGAATAGGTAACGAATAGGTAACGGGCGTTCTGAATAGGTAACAAGCCAATTCCCACCAGCTTTAATGACGTTTTTAGCTTTTGCTGTGACAGGGCATCGAATTTAGAACTATTCTGTAATTTTAGACATCGTAAGAGGCGATATTTTGTTGCCTAGGGCGGCAGGGAGTCGTTTGTTCGAATAGGTAACGAATAGGTAACGGGCGTTCTGAATAGGTAACAAGCCAATTAATACCAGCTTTTATGACATTTTTAGCTTTTGCTGTGACAGGGCATCGAATTTAGAACTATTCTGAAATTTTAGACATCGTAAGAGGCGATATTTTGTTGCCTATGGCGGCAGGGAATCGTTTGTTCGAATAGGTAACGAATAGGTAACGGGCGTTCTGAATAGGTAACAAGCCAATTCCCACCAGCTTTAATGACATTTTTAGCTTTTGCTGTGACAGGGCATAGAATTTAGAACTATTCTGTAATTTTAGACATCGTAAGAGGCGATATTTTGTTGCATAGGTCGGCAGTGAGTCGTTTGTTCGAATAGGTAACGAATAGGTAACGGGCGTTCTGAATAGGTAACAAGCCAATTTCCACCAGCTTTAATGACATGTTTAGCTTTTGCTGTGACAGGGCATCGAATTTAGAACTATTCTGTAATTTTGGACATCGTAGGAGGCGATATTTTGTTGCATAGGTCAGCAGGGAGTCGTTTGTTCGGATAGGTAACGAATAGGTAACGGGCATTCTGAATAGGTAACAAGCCAATTCCCACCAGCTTTAATGACGTTTTAGCTATTCCTTTGACAGGGCATCGTATTTAGAACTATTCTGTAATTTTCGACATCGTAGGAGGCGATATTTTGTTGCATAGGTCGGCAGGGAGTCGTTTGTTCGAATAGGTAACGAATAGGTAACAGGAGTTCTGAATAGGTAACAAGCCAATTCCCACCAGCTTTAATGACGTCTTTAGCTATTCCTGTGACAGGGCATCGTATTTAGAAATATTCTGTCATTTTAGACATCGTAGGAGGCGATATTTTGTTGCATATGTCGGCAGAGAGTTGTTTGTTCGAATAGGTAACGAATAGGTAACGGGCGTTCTGAATAGGTAACAAGCCAAATTCCACCAGTTTGAATAACATTTTAAAGTATTCTTGCGACAGAGCATCGAATTCTGTAATTTTAGACATCGTAGGAGGCGATATTTTGTTGTATAGGTCGGCAGGGAGTCTTTTGTTCGAATAGGTAACGGACGTTCTGAATAGGTAACGAGCCAATTCCCACCAGTATTAATGACATTTTTAGCTAGTCCTGTGACAGGGCATCGAATTTAGAACTATTCTGTAATTTTAGACATCAAAGGAGGCGATATTCTGTTGCATAGGTCGACAGGGAATCGTTTGTTCGAATAGGTAACGAATAGGTAACGGGCGTTCTGAATAGGTAACAAGCCAATTCCCACCAGCTTTAATGACATTTTTAGCTTTTGCTGTGACAGGGCATCGAATTTAGAACTATTCTGTAATTTTGGACATCGTAGGAGGCGATATTTTGTTGCATAGGTCGGCAGGGAGTCGTTTGTTCGAATAGGTAACGAATAGGTAACGGGCGTTCTGAATAGGTAACAAGCCAATTCCCACCAGCTTTAATGACATGTTTAGCTTTTGCTGTGACAGGGCATCGAATTTAGAACTATTCTGTAATTTTGGACATCGTAGGAGGCGATATTTTGTTGCATAGGTCGGCAGGGAGTCGTTTGTTCGAATAGGTAACGAATAGGTAACGGGCATTCTGAATAGGTAACAAGCCAATTCCCACCAGCTTTAATGACGTTTTAGCTATTCCTTTGACAGGGCATCGTATTTAGAACTTTTCTGTAATTTTAGACATCGTAGGAGGCGAAATTTTGTTGCATAGGTCGGCAGGGAGTCGTTTGTTCGAATAGGTAACGAATAGGTAACGGGAGTTCTGAATAGGTAACAAGCCAATTCCCACCAGCTTTAATGACGTATTTAGCTATTCCTGTGACAGGGCATCGTATTTAGAACTATTCTGTAATTTTAGACATCGTAGGAGGCGATATTTTGTTGCATAGGTCGGCAGAGAGTCGTTTGTTCGAATAGGTAACGAATAGGTAACGGGCGTTCTGAATAGGTAACAAGCCAAATTCCACCAGTTTGAATAACATTTTAAAGTATTCTTGCGACAGGGCATCGAATTTAGAACTATTCTGTAATTTTAGACATCGTAGGAGGCGATATTTTGTTGTATAGGTCGGCAGGGAGTTTTTTATTCGAATAGGTAACGGACGTTCTGAATAGGTAACGAGCCAATTCCCACCAGTTTTAATGACATTTTTAGCTAGTCCTGTGACATGGCATCGAATCTAGAACTATTCTGTAATTTTAGACATCGTAGGAAGCGATATTTTGTTGCATAGGTCGACAGGGAATCGTTTGTTCGAATAGGTAACGAATAGGTAACGGGCGTTCTGAATAGGTAACAAGCCAATTCCCACCAGCTTTAATGACATTTTTAGCTTTTGCTGTGACAGGGGATCGAATTTAGAACTATTCTGTAATTTTGGACATCGCAGGAGGCGATATGTTGTTGCATAGGTCGGCAGGGAGTCGTTTGTTCGAATAGGTAACGAATAGGTAACGGGCGTTCTGAATAGGTAACAAGCCAAATTCCACGAGTTTGAATAACATTTTTAAGTATGCTTGTGACAGGGCATCGATTCTAGATTTATTTGCTAGTTTTGGACATCGTAGGGGGATATTTTGTTGCATAGGTCGGCAGGGAGTCTTTTGTTCGAATAGGTAACGAATAGGTAACGGACGTTCTGAATAGGTAACGAGCCAAATTCCACCAGTTTGAATAACATTTTTAAGTATTCTTGTGACAGGGCATCGAACTTAGAATCATTTTGTAATTTTGGACATCGTAGGAGGCGAAATTTTGTTGCATATGTCGGCAGGGAGTCGTTTGTTCGAATAGGTAACGAAGAGGTAACGGGCTTTCTGAATAGGTAACAAGCCAAATTCCACCAGTTTGAATAACATTTTTAAGTATTCTTGTGACAGGGCATCGAATTTAGAACTATTCTGTAATTTTGGACATCGTAAGAGACGATATTTTGTTGCCTAGGGCGGCAGGGAGTCGTTTGTTCGAATAGGTAACGAATAGGTAACGGGCGTTCTGAATAGGTAACAAGCCAATTCCCACCAGCTTTAATGACATTTTTAGCTTTTGCTGTGACAGGGCATCGAATTCAGAACTATTCTGAAATTTTAGACATCGTAAGAGGCGATATTTTGTTGCCTAGGGCGGAAGGGAGTCGTTTGTTCGAATAGGTAACGAATAGGTAACGGGCGTTCTGAATAGGTAACAAGCCAAATTCCACCAGTTTGAATAACATTTTTAAGTATTCTTGTGACAGGGCATCGAATTTAGAACTATTCTGTAATTTTGGACATCGTAGGAGGCGATATTTTGTTGCATAGGTCGGCAGGGAGTCGTTTGTTCGAATAGGTAACGAATAGGTAACGGACGTTCTGAATAGGTAACGAGCCAATTCTCACCAGTTTTAATGACATTTTTAGCTATTCCTGTGACAGGGCATCGAATTTAGAACTATTCTGTAATTTTGGACATCGTAGGAGGCGATATTTTGTTGCATAGGTCGGCAGGGAGTCGTTTGTTCGAATAGGTAACGAATAGGTAACGAGCGTTCTGAATAGGTAACGAGTCAATTCCCACCAGTTTTAATGATATTTTTAACTATTCCTGTGACAGGGCATCGAATTTAGAACTATTCTGTAATTTTAGACATCGTAGGAGGCGATATTTTGTTGCATAGGTCGGCAGGGAGTCGTTTGTTCGAATAGGTAACGAATAGGTAACGGGCGTTCTGAATAGGTAACAAGCCAAATTCCACCAGTTTGAATAACATTTTTAAGTATTCTTGTGACAGGGCATCGAATTTAGAACTATTCTGTAATTTTGGACATCGTAGGAGGCGATATTTTGTTGCATAGGTCGGCAGGGAGTCTTTTGTTCGAATAGGTAACGAATAGGTAACGGACGTTCTGAATAGGTAACGAGCCATTCTCACCAGTTTTTATGACATTTTTAGCTATTCCTGTGACAGGGCATCGAACTTAGAACCATTCTGTAATTTTGGACATCGTAGGAGGCGAAATTTTGTTGCATAGGTCGGCAGGGAGTCGTTTGTTCGAATAGGTAACGAATAGGTAACGAGCGTTCTGAATAGGTAACGAGCCAATTCCCACCAGTTTTAATGATATTTTTAACTATTCCTGTGACAGGGCATAGAATTTAGAACTATTCTGTAATTTTAGACATCGTAGGAGGCGATATTTTGTTGCATAGGTCGGCAGGGAGTCGTTTGTTCGAATAGGTAACGAATAGGTAACGGGCGTTCTGAATAGGTAACAAGCCAAATTCCACGAGTTTGAATAACATTTTTAAGTATGCTTGTGACAGGGCATCGATTCTAGATTTATTTGCTAGTTTTGGACATCGTAGGGGAATATTTTGTTGCATAGGTCGGCAGGGAGTCTTTTGTTCGAATAGGTAACGAATAGGTAACGGACGTTCTGAATAGGTAACGAGCCAAATTCCACCAGTTTGAATAACATTTTTAAGTATTCTTGTGACAGGGCATCGAACTTAGAACCATTCTGTAATTTTGGACATCGTAGGAGGCGAAATTTTGTTGCATAGGTCGGCAGGTAGTCGTTTGTTCGAATAGGTAACGAATAGGTAACGGGTGTTCTAAATAGGTAACAAGCCAAATTCCAAAAGTTTGAATAACATTTTTAAGTATTCTTGTGACAGGGCATCGAATCTAGAACTATTCTGTAATTTTGGACATCGTAAGAGGCGATATTTTGTTGCCTAGGGCGGCAGGGAGTCGTTTGTTCGAATAGGTAACGAATATGTAACGGGCGTTCTGAATAGGTAACGAGCCAATTCCCACCAGCTTTAATGACATTTTTAGCTTTTGTTGTGACAGGGCATCGAATTTAGAACTATTCTGAAATTTTAGACATCGTAAGAGGCGATATTTTGTTGCCTAGGGCGGCAGGGAGTCGTTTGTTCGAATAGGTAACGAATAGGTAACGGGCGTTCTGAATAGGTAACGAGCCAATTCCCACCAGCTTTAATGACATTTTTAGCTTTTGCTGTGACAGGGCATCGTATTTAGAACTATTCTGTTATTTTAGACATCGTAGGAGACGATATTTTGTTGCATAGGTCGGCAGGGAGTCGTTTGTTCGAATAGGTAACGAATAGGTAACGGGCGTTCTGAATAGGTAACGAGCCAATTCCCACCAGTTTTAATGACATTTTTAGGTTTTGCTGTTACAGGGCATCGAATTTAGAACTATTCTGTAATTTTAGACATCGTAAGAGGCGATACTTTGTTGCCTAGGTCGGCAGGGAGTCGTTTGTTCGAATAGGTAACGAATAGGTAACGAATAGGTAACGGGCGTTCTGAATAGGTAACAAGCCAATTCCCACCAGCTTTAATGACATTTTTAGCTTTTGCTTTGACAGGGCATCGAATTTAGAACTATTCTGTAATTTAGACATCGTAGGAGGCGATATTTTGTTGCCTAGGGCGGCAGGGAGTCGTTTGTTCGAATAGGTAACGAATAGGTAACGGGCGTTCTGAATAGGTAACAAGCCAATTCCCACCATTTTTAATGACATTTTGAGCTATTCCTGTGACAGGGGATCGAATTTAGAACTATTCTGTAATTTTGGACATCGTAGGAGGCGATATTTTGTTGCATAGGTCGGCAGGGAGCCGTTTGTTCGAATAGGTAACGAATAGGTAACGGGCGTTTTGAATAGGTAATAAGCCAATTTGCTCCATTTGTGTGATATTGTTTTTTAATCCTTCAGTTGTTTTGGACATAGTAATGGTGATATATTGCCCGGGACGGCAGGGAGTCATTTTCAAATAGGTAATGAACTTTTAATGAGGATATCTAATATGCATGTTTTAAGTCAATTTTCACCAGATGGGTGTTTCTTTTTTCACTGGAATGAAGACAATCATTGACAAGGCATCAAGTCTACGGTTTTACAATGTTTGACGCACTTTGGGGTCAAATCAGACCTAAAACCGCGAATAGGTAATGAATAGGTAACAGGGAATAGGTAACCAACTTCACACTTGAATAGGTAATGAATAGGGAATAGGGAATAGGTAACAGACTTCACATGTGAATAGGTAATGAATAGGGAATAGGGAATAGGTAGCCAACTTCACATGTGAATAGGTAATGAATAGGGAATAGGGAATAGGTAGCTAACTTCACAGAGGTTAATATAACTTAGTATGCAAATATTTCCAGTCTCCTACACTGGCAATAAAAAGAGGTAGATTTAGTCTTATATACTGATGACCAATGTTCTTGATCTGTTTTGCCAATTACTATCTGGATAGCAGATAGCAGTCACTTGCCGTATCTCGTAAAGCTGAAACAACATCACAGCTTGTGAAGGCATGAACTACAGGAGTATCTCCCACTTTCTCTCGCTTTATTCCCAAAACAAATACAATTTATTGTATGTAGTGACATCCACCATTAAGTAATACCCTAACCAAAAGCTCTTCAACACCAATATCATTAATATGAAAATTACATCTTTGTACTGGCTTAATTATCGAATACATATTTCCTCGTGGTTACAAGACACAGTTCCCTCGAGACTGGTTATGCACATCTCTTTATTCCCTTGTTACAATATGACAATATTTTGCTGGCGTATCTGAACAATTTGTTCTGCCAGAAATTGGAAAATCAGAGTTGTTCTTATTGTCCCCAAAACATAAATGCTTTACTTAGGTGGACTGTCTTCGGTTAGTTACTCTGTATTCGATGTACTGTCTATGCGTTAACCTAGTTTTAGATTTTAGGATGCTGTATCTGTTTACATTGAAAATGAACTTGATTGACATATGGATACCAATGAAGCTTAAACTGGTCCATCAACTATGATGGCATAAACTACTGGTCTTGTATCTGCAACTGCAGCTATGGTTTCCAGATATTGGGCATTTTGTGACTTAGTATTGGTGTGAAGTTTTCAGCCCCAAATAAATGCAACTGGGAAATATATATATTTTAATAAGGAAAGATCTATATGAGGTAGCTTCCTCATGATAAGCAAGTTACAAACAACTTCGAGAAAGGCTGACAATTTTATTTTATGATCTTTAGCTTTCGATCACGAAGAGCTGGGGCCCGTGTTATCAACGACCTTACGACCACGTTTTGTGTAAACTGCGTGACAATACATCTGATTGCATGAGAAATCAGATTGGACCAATAAGATTTGATGTTACAAGTAATTACTCAAAACATAAACGTACGATCGTTGATAATACGGGCTCCTGATTCTGAATTACTTAATTCTGAAAAAGAAGCAAGGTAAATTCGACTACGAGGTCAATAGAAGTGACCTTCATCACGATTGTCTGAAATCCATGTTAATGCAATAATTCAAGTAGGTTCCTCCAGTTTGGCATTGGATTTGACCGTTTCATGTAAAGATTAAGCAGTTCCGGATTTTCCTCTTTAAAAATGATTTCTCTTATCTGTCATGACAAGGTGGGTCTTTCCAAAATAGTTGAAGAATGATCCCAAGCTGTCTATTCATGGTATCTAACCTGTCGTTTGTGAATGATCATGGTGAAATTTATTTATTCAGATTGAAAGACCTGAAGGCCACTGGGTTCATTTGTTTAAAAGATAACTTGTCTCGAAGATAAACAGGTATCCAGTGTGCATAGTATAAAAAGTAAAATTAACAAAAGGGTATGGGTGTACTCAGCGCTTGATAGTTCAACGTAAACAAATAGGAGTTGCACGTTGCGCGCATAAGAAATTGGGCATATTTTCAATTTGATTGCAGATAATTCAAGAATGACTAGAGCGGTATGTACAACAGTTTACTAGACACTCTGGAGCGGAGGTTCATTCTTTCATGTTTGATTATCTTCTGACAGACTGTAAGAGGAGTTGCACACATAAGACATTGATAAGGACAAAAACAGACGACCAGTGCCATAACATTATACGACCATTCAGGCGTATTAAAGTGAAATTGTATACACTCAATATGACATGCCTGGCGCACAAGGCCAAAAAATAATGGCATCTGTCATCATGTGCATTAGTTGCATTGCCATATTATTTATAGGCACATTTGATTAAACTTGTACAGATAACTTTTGATTTGTGAACTGGTCATGTTCTAGTAACAATAGAAACATACAAATAGTATGATTCTACAGTTCCACTTGGAACTTTAGGAGCTCAATCAGCATCTACAATAGCGCGGCCCAACCAAGAAAGTGTATTACAGTATCAATAGATCTAAAAGCACCAATTTGAATATGTTGACTATAAAGCATGATAACAAAATTGTCTTCATCCTTCTGTTCTGGCAACTGCCATTGAATCATTTTAGCAATTGGGAAGATATGTTGATTAGCCATAATGACTTGAATATGACCAGGTATTGTTGCCACAGAAAGAGCTTCTTCAAGCAGAAGAAGTATTGGGGCAACAAGTCAACAGTATATCCTTATTTATGGATACATATTGTGCCCATAAGGTTAAATTGAAATCCAAACCAATGATTTAGGCCAGATCGTACTTCTCCAGGCATTTCTTAGCTGAAGTATTGGTATGGGATCTACACCATTTTAGTATTCAGCCCCATTACCACTGTTTTGGCTCTCCTTCGTTTGAACATCTTGTCCTATCAGATGCAGCTATCTAGTTAATGCATACAACAAACAGTATGCAGTAGTACAGACATATTATAATATAAATATATAGCTCACTAGATTGCATTTTGGACACTTTACAATCGTCCAAATAAAAATAAAATTTTGCAAAACTGACACCGGACCCTTTTCTAGGTTTCACAGCAGTGCGGGTTTCAATGTGTGCCTGGTTGATTCATAACATTCTTTCGTATATTTTCAAAGAAACTTCTCTGTCGCCGATGAAGCAATTAGGAAGTAGGAAGACTAGTAACGATCCTGGAATACTCTTTCGGAATAATGAAGATTTTTGCTGCAGAAAAATAGATTAAGATATAAGAAAAGGATTTTTCGGATAAATTGGCGGCCATGTTGAGGAAAAGCGGCCATATTGACTCATTAACTACAACTTTTTTCCAATTTCTTCATCCCTTTACACATTGCAGTAATTCTAACATTTAATTTCTCGAGAATCCGCCCTTAAATTCTATACAAAGTTTGTAGGGGTACAATTCCTATCATGATTTGGCGGCCATCTTGAAAAATGGCCGCCATATTGAAATTTCAGGTGGCTAACGGGTTTTTTCTGAAGAGTGACCCAATATGAATGTTTGTGCCAAGTTTCATGCTTGCATCACTAAATGCATGATTTTGATGAAAAATCCAATTTATCTGCTGGGCTAATATAGGTCGTCGGTGATATTCTAAACCTTCGTTACTACAGCTTCGATCGAGCTGTAGTCATACTTTTATGTCAATGTTTCACTATTATAAAGCAACGTCGTTGTAGCCAATAATTGTTGTGTTGTAGGTCCACCTCATCAACGCGCATGTCTTTGGTTTTAAGACTAATGTCATCTTTTATTGCCAAGGCCAATTGTCAAGGTCATACTTTAGGAGTATAGCCATTTTGTTTGCAATAGCAAAGAATTTTTAACTAAAATAGACTGGGTTTTCCGTTATGTTTTGATAAACCTTCGGCGTTGTTTTAAAATTTCGTAACTACGGCTTGAATCAAGCCGTAGTTACGAGATTTTATAACAACACACACGGAAATGATAATGTTTGTCCGAAATGACGTCACGATCAACTTAATAAAATCGGTCCCTATTGTACCGGTATTTCAAATACAATTTCTTTTATTTACAGATCAGTTTGCGAGCGTGTTAAACACAAGTGTGAGCCAGTGCTGGTTGAATTCGGATTTGAATGGCCGGATGCTGTAGACTGCGATCTGTTCCCGCTACGTACAGGCGACTCGACGCTCTGTGTTGATACAATCGGAGGTCAACAATCCATTCAACTATAGAACGATTGAAAATTATGAATGTCAATACATTATCGAAATTATCGATGCTGATTTTCGACATTTCTCCCTTTGTCTATATGTGTTCACAATATTTTCTATGTAAGCGACCTTAATTTAATGAGCGCTTATTGGGAATAGGCCTATACCAGAGCTAAAGATAAAGGGGATTGATACTTCAAAAACAAAGTATAGCTCATTTGTTATCAAAGCCTATGCTGTGGCACTCATTTGATTCGTCTTGTTTTGACTATTCAAATGAGTACCGACAGCATATGATTTTGATTTGGAAAAAAATTGAATGTCTTTACCTCATCTTGCACGCATCTGCTGCTCTGTCTTAGTCTACGGACTATAAATCCTACGATGACTCCTGATGGCATTCTTTGTTAATGCTCGGTATCCATGCTAGAATTAATTCTTAGACTATTACAAACAAGATAGGGGTGGATGCCCAGCGTGATTTTTCGATTTAAGGTCACAATGAGGTCAAAGGTCAATGAGTGCAAAAATCAAGAAAAATGGCTTGTATAGATAAAGCAGAATTATTTGCGTCCATACAAAATGAAAGCAATGTAAACAAAATCAAATAAATCGAATCAGGAAAGGACAGAGGCTCACTCAGGGCCTATATTGTCATTTTCAAATATTATTTTACCACATTTATGCTAAAAAACGCTCAGCCCAATAACAAAATAAAGCACGATACTTAACGAAATTTTGATTGAACTTGAGTAAAAGGTTAAGTTCTATCATTACACACAAATAATCCAAGCCATTCTTGTAATTAAAGGTTGCAATGCTAGAAATATTCTAGACTAATTCAAACATTGTTAGGATTCATATGCAATATCTACCAATAGATGTCGCCACCTGTCGATTACCATCTATCTCTGGTGGGCATTCTGGGTTAACTACTTTCAAGATTCCTCATGACTTCCTGTCACGCGGCATATTTGCTTCATATGCTTGCATAGAGTAAAATGAATAATCTAATTTGAATTAATTATTTTATTAGATGAAATTGAGACGAAAATCAAACTTTATTTTGTTGCAAATGTATTTGTAGTTGCAATTTTCTGCTTGCTACTTTTTGGCGACAGGATTTTGGAGTTATGCGCACCGCGTAGTGATTTTTATCCAAAAATGGATAAAGTGATGCGTCAAACGAGTCAGTCCAAAAATAAAAAAAAAAAAAAAAAAAAAAAAAATAGACTGGAAATATTGTAGACTGGCTGCTTAGTCAATGGATTCATATGTAGTGTCTGTTTTGGTTTTTAGATCAGAATGAGTCCACAGGTAAATTACGTTCAAACGTGCGAAACTGGCAAATATCTAAGCAAATAAGTGTAGAAATAATGCAATTGATGATGCAAGCATCAAACTTGGCACATACATTTATAAGACCACGCAGTTTAATAAAAACCCATTAGCCACTCAAAAAGTCTAGATGGCCGCCATTTTTCAAGATGGCTGCCATTGACGTATGAAAGATACCACTTTTACCATAAATGCTAATATAATTGATCAAACATGAGAAAGCAGAATTTTTGAATGTTTTGTGCATAAAAATTACAAAATGGCCACCATTTTCCAAGATGGCAGCCACTGACGGGTGGAAAATACCGTTTTTGTTACAAAACCTGATATGATTTGCTGCTTTTTATAACAAAATGTAGACCTCTATGATCATGTTTTTCAACACAAGATAACATGATTTGAAAATATTCTGTGCATAAAATTACTATTTCCTAAATTTTGAACAATACTCTTTTGGCAAAAAATACAGCATTATTTTATCATCCTGGAGGAACATTGTTTCTGTCCAAACAATTGTAATGAAATATATGCAGACTTTCTTCTTCAAAACGCAATCTTTTAAACTAAGACCCTTTCAAATTCTAGTAATGGCTATGGTGAAATATTTCTCAATCGGAAGTAATATACTTAATACCAGCTCAATGTTTCCTTTCATTCTGATCAGATATAATGTGATGTAAGACGTATAATCGTAAGCCTTAATTAATAAACTACCTAACCTCGGTCTCTTTGAATCGTAGCGTGCATAGCTCGCCGCTATGATTACTTGGAGCGTCAGCATTTACATTTGCACAATCAAGGGAAGCGTGGGCTAAACCTATTGCATCAATCTTTGCATGGCTTCTTGTACCCACAACAATTAACGGAAGTTAATCCTAATCAAGATGATATGCTGTGTGATTCTTCATTGCTTCCATTCCTATTTAGGTAAGCTCAGTACTTCCATTTTGGGGATAATGACCGGTATTTGACCGCATGTATTCTGCTTGGTAAAAAGTAGACATTTTCAAAGCTGTGCTAGTTGGGGATTATGCATTATAAAGCTTTGTTTGCAGACACGATAAAAAGAAATGACTTAGGTCCCTTGTCCAAGAACCGTAAAGCTCAAACAACATCACATCCAGTGAAAGCATGAAAGACTCTCTTTCTTCCCTGAAAAAAAAACAGTGCAATATATGTAGGGGCGTTTAGCACTATCAATCCCTTTCTTTCCCCTTTATAATGACAATATTTTGCTGACACATCAACCTGAAAGGTGTTGAAATCAGTCTTGTTGTCATTATCTCAACAAAATGTATGCCATACTTAAAGTGGAATGTTTTGTCAGTCACTCTGTATTTGATGTCTTGACCATGCTTTCACCTTTTTTCAGCGTTCAGGCTGGTGTATCTGTGTCCATAAATAAACCAAATCAGTTAGCATGTAAATGCCCATGAAGGTTTAGCACATTCGGCTGCATGTTCCTAAATCATTTTGAGGTACGAAGCGACTATGTGTTTATCACAACTGATCCACCAACTATGATAGCATAGACGTCTGGTTTTGTATCTGCAGCTGCATTACCAAGTAAAGCCGGAAAAGATTGATTTTCATAATGAGAGAATTCTATGAGGTAGATCCCTTAAGATTTGCAAGCTATAAAAAAGTTCGAAAAAGACTGACAATTTTATTTTAAAATCCTAAAATGCTTTTGACCACAGGGAGCTTATTCTGGTTTACATTATTCAAAAGAAGCCAAGTAGTGACTATTATCCAGGCCCGTAGGAAGCAATTTCATATGGGGGGGGGGGCTAAAGGCCTTGTCCTGAATATGGGGGGGGGGCTAATTTGGATTTTCCCAAAATTTTCAGTGTAAAATTAAGAAAATTCGGCATTTTTGGCCATCTTTGAGGGGGGGGGGGTTAGCCCCCCCGCCTTCCCCCAGCCCCTGTTTCTACGGGCCTGTTATCTTCAGGTAAATAGTAAGCAATCCAAAATGTTCGTCTTAAAAAAGATTCCCCATATCATTTATGACAGCGTAAATGTGAACCTTTCCAAAATTGCTGAAGAGATGTTGTTTACCCCAAAATGTGTGTTTATGGTATCTAAAATTTCCATTTAGGGCTAGTTATAGTGAAACCGATTCGCTCAGATTGAAAGACCTGCTAGACAACTGAGTACTTTGAGTGTTCTAAAGATAAAATGGAGGAGTAGATAGACGGACGGACGACAAATTCCATGATATTATTCGACCATTCGGGTTTATTTAGATGAAATAGTTGAGTCTTATCTTGTGGCACCAGGGCTAAATAGAAAGAATTGTGTCATTTTTTTCGTTGATTGTATTGTCATGATTCTAACGGGTTACTTTAACTCTTTCCCAAACAACAAAATCTCATGGGCTTCCATTTGGATGCTCCTGCAGCCGACAAAACGAATCTTTATGAATACTAGAATGTGTTTGTGTATCATATAGCCAGCATTTTCTTCTTTTGCCTCAATGTTTTCCCAAGCCCCTTCTACTAGGGACGTCAAAACCAGGTCTCGTTTGGGAAAAGGTTAATGTACTTGTACAGATAACTTGATATCTGGACTAGTCTTGTTCCGGAAACATTAGAAACTTACAAATATAAGTTAAGGTTTACAGACCTTTAATAAAAGCACAGCTTTCTAGCCATACGAAATGCATCAAATTACACATACTTGTAAATACACTCCACATAAGTTGATTCACCGCGCCAAATTTCAAGAATATGCTTCTAGAATAAAACAATTTACAGATATTATTTTACACTATATTCATATGCAAGGGAGGTAATTTTGAACATTTTGTCAAAAAATCCCATAAGTATGCAATTCAAAATTCTAAACCATACACAAATGCTTATGTTTGTATTTGGAATGGAAATGTAACACCGTTTAGGAATTTCTGGCTCTTTTCAAATTTCGCATTGGTCTGTTTGGTGCTAATGAGGGATTGGATACCTTAAGAGCTAAACGCATATCAGCCTCTACAATAGCTCTTATTTCTTAGATATATAAAACAATTGTTCACACACCCTTACACAAAGTAGAGGACACAATCACAAATTAAGAAATGCTTATGACTGAGACATCGAGGCAAATACTGTCTGTTGAAAAAAAGACTCAAAACGTTAGAAATGTTCAGAAATAATCCGGTTTTAGCTTTGGAAAGTACACATTTTTCTATCCCATAATAGTCAGAATATTAAAAAAAAGTCATTTTTTCAATAAAATAATGTTTCTGGTGCAGTTTTCAGCAAATTTAGCACAATTAGAATTAAGAATACAGCATGTATAGCAATTAAAAATATCATAATGACTATCTAAATATGAAATTGCACCCATTTGACCTTTGACCTTGCTGTGACCTTTATTCGAAGTTTAAGACTGGGCATCCACCCTGGGAGGTTTTGTCATACCCCAAAGAATATTTCTAGCATGGATGCCGAGCATTAACAAAGAATGCCATCAAAACCATTTTCTAGAGCCCGTACGAATTATAGTCCGTAGACTATCTACAAGTATTATGATTTTTTCGATGCAGATAATTACATGAAGGGGTTATGTGGTATATGTCTTACAACGAAACTGTACACTAGTCCAATATGAAAGTCGATGCTGGTGACAAACATGAAAATTCATAGTACTCGAAATGAAAAGTATTTAAAAACCCGGTCAAATTACGACTCTGTGTCCACATCATGGCCACATTATGTCCAAAATATACTGCACATGTCTCCCTTTTTAGACGCAGGCCCACTGGGTAGGCCCTACATGTATTTAGTGTTAAGGTAAAAATTTAGTGTCAAGGTAAAAGTCCCTAGACGCTTTTCTAAGTTTCCTCTGTTGGAGATGTTAAATTCCTGGATTATAAGGAAAGTATCAACACTTGCCAAAACAGCAAAAACAATAGTAATCCAGTTTAACAGCTGATACAGACGACAAAATGTATGTTGTAGAATGCGAGCTTTCTTTCAATATAAAGCACGGTAAAATATTGATGCTAATAAGAAAAAGTCTTGGGGTCAATATTTTCTTCTTATGCCACGAAATTTTTCATATTGAACTAACTTGAGGACATCAAAACGTGAATGGTATTCACCAACCAGTCTTAAGGGGGAATGCTCCAGTTTCCTAAATTTTTTCCCAATAATAGAATTTATTTATATTTTTTATAATGAAATTACATGTTATTACCAATTGAAAAATGAAAAAAAAAAAAAATGGATGGTCAGCGATCTTGTTTGAATTTTATAGGCATTCGTATCACATACCCCTACATCGAAAAAATGCACAATTTCTTGCACCTGTCAAATGTCACTAAAATGCTAATATAATGCTATATATTGATCGTTTAGTCCCGAAAACGGATTTAAAGGAACGTCTTATATTTAATAAGAACAGAAAACCCAAAATATGTGCTATTATAAACGCATAAATGTATAAAACAGCATGCTCATGCGTTCGGTTAGATCAACGAAACTGGAGTGTTTTATGTCAAAATTTGCATATTTATGGAAATATTTCAAGTTCTACATAATAGAATTTGATAAAACTCCCTCATTGTATTAAGCAACATGTCCCTGGTAATAATTCAAAAAGAAAATGTATAGGTCAGCGCACTTATTAGTGAATTACATTAATTTTATCAGCTACACATGAATAAAATGACGCAAAGCAGTGGTAACTGCATACACACTTACGACTATTTTGCTCTAAATAATCGATTTCCATCTTGAGGAAATCAGTTTCGCATAATAAATACACTTTAACTGTCGAAAATGGTAAATTGCAATGATATGTTATATTAGTGAAAATATGGTAGCGAAACATATTGGTACGAAACATTTAATTTACTACAGTAATGACCGAGTGTTCCGAAAAACTGGAGCATTCCCCCTTAATCCGAGATTACCTTTAAGCTCACACAATAAACAATCCAATTAGCTTATTTCCACTAAGACCCCCCACCACACACACAATAGCTGCCGGAAGTCGTCCTTAGAGGCAAAGGGCGAAATTCATCCCTGGTCACTGCCTTTATCCATGCTCTGTTTTCGGTTCCCTATAGATCTTATACAATGTTAATTTCCCATAAACCAATTGTTTGCCACCGGAAGTTAATGCGAGTCTTCTCTGATGAAAATTCGCTCTTTGATAGTTGGATATCGCTATTTACACCAGAGCGCTGTCCCATTAAAAACAAAAGAAAATTCCGACACAAGTTATATCGCTGTGTCGGATTTTTCTTTTGCTTTTAAATGGGACAGCGCTCTGATGTAAATAGCGACATCCAAATATCAACGAGCGAATTTTCATCACAGAAGACTCGGATTACCGGAAGTGTTCTGCGGGTACGGACTAAAACGATAATGGAAAAGGATCAGTTGGTAGGGACACGCGTCTCGTCCAATCAGTTGGCTTGTAATGTAATTTGGCTATAATAGACAATCGATTTAGAAATGTTAGTGAATACGCCCCAGATCTTGTAGGGGAATGGTTAATGCGCCTTTTCCTTCTAGGATCTTTACATCTGGGGAGCTGTGTGTATAAAAACAAGTAGGTCTATAAAAGTATTCCTTCTTCATTCAATATTGATTCATATTATAATATGCACGTAAATCCATGTAAATAAAACACTTAAGCAAATGAGTCATCTTCTCTTTTTCATATACAGAAATTTCCAACAAAATATCCTCTTTTTACGACGTTTCATCTTATTTTTACCCACGATTATCTTATGATCGGAGTCTTCAGAATTTTGCATTGTGACTTCACCAGAAAAGTCGTCGACGTTCTTTAAACTAGCTTCCCCAACTTCACCAATATGCATCACTTTAGTGTTGTATTCGCCGTGTGCTTTAACGTTAGCTAGTTTAGCATTAATCAACTCAGATGCCTTTCTCTCTAGCTTTTCTCGCTTTTCTAGTTTGATGAACACGTCAGGATATGGGAGACTGTGTTCGTCCAGCATGTTTCTGATATACCGGTATGGATCTGTATGCATGTACTCTACACGCTCTCTCCATCTCTCCCACGTATCTGATATATGGCCGTTAATATGGGTGTTACACAAAAGGTACAATCTGGAAGGTAAAAAGAACAAAAATCAAAGTACTGAAGTTACTGTTGGCCAGGAAACAAGGGGCGTGCAAACTATCATGAATCGTCAGGGTATTTTTTCTAAACGCAACACTTATTGCAATGAAGATGAAAATATTGATTCACAATTCCACCCACAGTGCGTTTGAGAACGCGGATGTGAGCAACAACACCGTGGGAATACACAAGGTGAGAAAACATCAACATGTAGCCTTTTAATTGCTTCTATATAAAAGTGTTTGTGCAGAGCTGATGCAAAATGGTTCATCTTGAAGGTGCTGCAGTTTCATAACAAGAGATTTGAGTCAACTATAGATACAAGCGATTTTAAATCGTAAATCACTATTTTCTCGCCTACTTCCCGTTTTGTTTTATATTTGTAGAAATTATTTAACTGATTTCGAGCAAATATCTCTTCAAAATAAGTTTTCGACATCTATGGAATAAATCTATACCATTCATCAAACTGGAAAAAAAAATTCTTGGGTGTCTAAAGCCATGTTTAAAAATTAGCCTAGTTTGCTTCAAGATACAACTTACTACGGATGTTGATACCACACAACACGGATGATCCACATAATTTGGGTAAAACGAACTCGGATGCGAAAATCTGGTTTTATAGTGTAAAACACGTAAAATGAGGTTTTCTAATTAAAATACAATGAAAAATGCTTGATTTTTATGAAGTAAATGTGCTATAACCGCATCCTTTTGACTTTTATAGTCGGTTATGTACTTTGCATCACACGCCTAAGAATTTTATCTTGAGTACCAAACTGTGTTTTGGAGTGATCTTTATTCATAACTGCCCTCAATCACTTGATCATGTTATCGCTGTGTCTTGTGTGTGTTTGAGACCTATACGAGGCACATATGAGAGAAGCCAAGTTCTGCTTGCGGGTGTACCAGGTGATTTTTCTTGGGGTTCTCCTGCTTTCGCACCACCTACTGACTGTCCCGTCTCATTCGGGTTGAAATAATCTTAAAAGGGACGTTAAATTGAATGAAAAAGAAGAAGAAAGATCTACTTGATCAGAAACTTTAAATATGAAGTTTAACCTAAATGATCAATGAAAAATGCTTGATTTTTATGAAGTAAATGTGCTATAACCGCATCCTTTTGACTTTTATAGTCGATTATTTACTTTATATATGATTGAATTCGGGGTGGCCTGGAATTGCAACCTTTAACGTCACATACATCACTTTATACTGAAATCATTTTAACGCTAATGATACCAAACTGCGCCAATGTCCTATCCTTCGAAAGTTGTAGATATATGGACGACTGGAGATAATGAAAATGGACGACTTTTAACCCATTACCAAATGACAAAATTTTGGACTGTTCCAATTTGAAAGGTTGTGCAGACGACAATTTCAAGTGCTTGGAATTTTACATTTTATGTGTTTTTGTTTAGAAAACATCGTGGAAAATGAAGAAATTGCTTGTCACAAGCAATTTCTTCATTTTTCACAATGTTTTCTAAAGCATATTTCTTTTGGGGCGTCAAAAGGTGTCAATGTTTGGTAATGGGTTAAGACGTTTCTCGCTAAGTGATTTACTTTCGATCTACAAAGGCATCACACGCTTAAGATATTTTATCTTATGTACCAAACTGTGTTTTGAAATGATCTTTGTTCTATTTATTCCAGAGACAAAATCCTTCCTAAAGAACCGGCGAAATGATTTTCGTGGGAAATTTCAAGATATTTTGAGTAAAATGAGGCAGACGAACCCCCCTTTTCCACAGTTGAACCCCCCCTCTTTAGAAATCCTGGATCCGCCACTGTAAACGCCTACACATTTTATATACAATAGTACCGGCCGAAAATAAAGTCACGTGGGCTAATGTTTAGGCCCACTACTTGACAACCAATCAACTCTGTTCGTATTTGTAACGGTGCAAATCAGAAGAATTGATAGGTTTTGCAGCAGTAAACATCAGCCTACGTCACTGTCGTTTCCGGCTGGGACTATTGTAGGTATTTATTTGTTTGTATGTTTGTGTTGTAAACAAATCTTTAGTCGTGTCAGGAAGGAGCCGCCGCTTACTGGGTACCAGTTCTATGGAAATTAAAAATGTCTTGTTCAGAGACAAACACGCTTGTGTCAGGCTGGTTCGCCCCACCCCACCGCCCCGACACCTAGCAGTCAGATTATACCAGGTTGCTACGAGGGACATTCAACTAATAATGGAACTGGGGTTCTATAAGCCATAGTTATGTCGCAATTCAATTTTAAGTTTCTTCAATCCTTCGAAGTAATCCTCTTTGACACCCACACACTTCTGAAGTTTTTAGATCCATTACTTATATGCCAATAAATGGGCCTCTTTTGGAATGCCCCGCAGACACTGGTAAATTGCACTGCATATGGAACATGAAGGCCTATACCGACGACCAGAGGCTTTTTTCGTCATCATGGGGAACACAAAAAAGCCACACGGGCTTGAGCCCGGCCATAAGGGTGAATGAATACGCTGTGCAGCATGTGTCTCTTTCAGGAAGTCTTGGACAAGATGACACCTGTGGACAGCTCCGCTGTCATGGATTTGACACATGCCTCTTTAGCCGGCCCTAGACCTGCTCTTTTCGTTATATTTCTTTACTTTCCCCGACATACATTTCTTGTATGAATGACCGACGATAGTTGTACTATTTGAAACAGTAATTTGAACAATACACCCGTTACATTTGAAAATTACCGCGTACAAAACTTTTCCCGCGCTTTTAATTTTTTGGCTATTACGGACCTTGCTTGATCTTTTCGCAACCATTGCTTGCTAATAACACGCAATTGGTGCTCATAATAGTAGATTATTGTTCAATCATATGAATAAAGCTCAGAAAGCCCACATTTGTTGCATTTATTGCATTATTTCAAAATATATTTTGCACGGAGTGCTCTCTGTCCTTTAGGCAGCAGGTGGAGGACCCAATGGGCATAAACCATTCTGTGTTTCAACCATTTCGTCAAAATCGTATAACATGTCCCCGATGAAAAACCAACTTTATCTGCTATTTGTTGCACATTTAACCATGCGTCTTGTTCGGTCATGTCGGAATCTACAGCAAAATTAAAAATTTTGCTTTGGTACTAGCTCTACCCGGATTGCCTGAGAGGGGGGCATCATTCAGGCCAGTTTTACCAATTTTAATTTTTATTATCATCCTAAAAACTTACGTATATTCAACGTTCAGATGTCCACGATTCTGATATAGTTCCTTATATACATGTGATGCAGATATTTCAAAGCCTATGCGACCTTTAATGTAGACCCGTCCATCCTACTTCAGTTCGATTTACATTTTGCGCACAGCGAAAAAGCCAGTGTATATGACTGAACCAACTTAAAAGTTCAATAATTTTTTAAAGAGTCAACGAATTTGTCTCAAATTTTGACCAAATATAGACAGTAATTTCCCCGTCAAATAGCCGCAAGCACCACTAGTTCTATAGAACCATGAGGTATGGTGGACCATTAGTACCACTTTTAATTGAACGCCCCTCGTATTAGTTTTTGTTATTTTTACGTGCAGGATCAACAGTCAATGTAAGTCCTTATTTTCACAACAAAAGTCTCTCAGAGGCATGGTAACTAGTTCTTGAATCTACCCAATCTATGTTCATTTCTATTCGTAATTTGTTTAACATGCTGTCGTAGAGGGCCTTTCATAAAGACTTTCACTTCAACCCACACTTAAGAGTGAAAGAGACAATCATGATACATATTCTTGGCAATATCTTCATGAAAGAAATGCACCCATATACCGTATGTTTACATGTAATAATTGACAGACATGCGTAATTGAGTTGGTGTTTGAATTTCAAAAATGAAAAACTTTTGGAGCTCACTATCAAACTGCAATGAAACAAGATGATCATGAGGGTTTTAATCCTAGAATTTAAAGAATGAAAAACAAAGACACGGACAACTTATCTGTTAATAAGCAGCTGATATTCGCCTATCGCTTTATAAAACATGTAAACATGGTTTCATAATGTATTTACCGTCGAAAGTGCTCATCCACATTCCTTTTAGTTTTAGTAAGCCAAAATAAGCCATAATTGGTCTTAAAGCAAACACCTATTGACTCGAAACGATATAAAATTGGTTTTAACAAGGATGCAGCCAATTTTCCTTAAAAAAAGACCGGAATTTGGTTTTTATTATCCATGTCGGTTGTATCGATGGTCCGAGTTTGTTTTACCTGCTGGAGAATTTGCACCGTGGTATGTTGCACCATAGAAACTGACAGTACCCAATTTCAAATAGTTCTTGTTCTTTTTCTATACTTTTTTATGGGTTCTTGTAAAGAAAACACTTGAAGCGATCCCCGATCCTCCGTGAAACATCAATTTGGCAATAATTATGTACTTTAATAATGATTTACAGACACTCTTACCAAGATTTTTCTCTTTTCGTGCATCAAAGTCAGAATCAGTAGCATATATTTCTCTTCCTAACAGATTCTATGAGACAGGATTTTAGGTAAACATTGGCTAAGTTATGTACGTTTTCATTGTATGTCACACAAAAATCAACTCAGCCGATATTCGTTGTAATTAAAGATAATAAATACTCACTCTTTTTTTCCCGCCGTTCAAAGTACAGTCGACACTCGTTATGTCGACATCGGATAAGTCGAATTTTCGCTTAAGTCGAAGTTCAAATCTGGTCCCGTCCTCATCATTGGACATAATTGTTTCAAACAAAATAATTTTGAGCTCAATATAGCTTTTGAAATATAGTAGGAAAAGGATAGAAATTGCTCGAAACGAGCAATTTCTTTCCTTTTCCTACAATATTCCAATGATAATCGTACTTGATTACTTTCAAAAACGGTCAAATATCAAATTTATCGAACCCGAACAAAATCAGATGAGTCGAACTCCGGATATGTCGAGGTATTTTGACGGCCCTCCGACTTCGACACAACGAGTGTCGACTGTAAAATTGTTTACATCCGCGTTTGGAAGACCAATCCGTGTTTTTTGTATCTGGATGAACGGTGTGCAATAGATCATACATGAATTAACTAATTCGTTGATGCACAACAAATCGAGGTGAAGATAAAAGTTGTTTACGTAGATCATCCTGAATATGTTCTGTCGTTTGAGCGCGTACATTGTTCTTTGAAAAAATATTCCTCTATTTGCCTATGGTTGACACAACAACCGAAACTATTTTGTCTGGCAAATGGGGGATTAACCTTAAAGAAGTCTATCCTAATGAGATTCACGTGGCGTCGGAATATTTCGTGTGACGTCGTTAAACATACGTTATCTATCTGAACCTATTCGGGTAGTACACATTCGGCGGTGGAGTAGCCATTGTCGATTATTTACGAGGTCGTCTAAATAATTCCGATGTCATGTGAATCTCATTATAGGTGTGGCAACCTTAAGACACATACTGCTCAAGAGCATCAGTTTTTCTGCTGAATAGTAAAGTAAAGTAAAGTAAAGGTGGTTTATACACTTAAAGACACTTCTAACGCAACACTTACCTTTTTGGTAATAACTTGATATTTAACAAAACATTTTTTTATCAAATTTTCAACAAATTTAATTCATTCACAATTGCATAATATCTGTAATTTTCATAAAGAAACATTGAGTAGAAATGATTAAATTTGCAGTGCATATAATATGACTTGAAAACAAAAAGTCGCAAAAAAGCTGTGCGAGCTGATAACGTAAATTCGTGCTATTTAGGCCCGTAGGAAGCAATTTCATATTGGGGTGGCTGAAGCCCCTGTGTATGGATAGTGGGGGGGCTAAATTGAATTTTCCCTACATGTTCAGTGTAAAATAAGGAAAATTTGGCATTTTGAGCAACATTAGGGCGGCTAAGCCCCACCCCACCCCTAGCCCCCACTGTTCCTACGGGTCTGTTATTATTAATGTAACAGAAGTAAAGTTTATGACATTATGCTAACATTCTGTGTGTCCGTCATGAACCTAAATGACACGAAGACACACCCTTCTCATCGATAAAGCACAATTGATGGTGAATCTTTGCGGGATCATTCTTAACTCGTCCCTATTAAGTTCCTGTTGCAGTTGTTGAAAATTTCTTGGGGCAAAAGGGCGAAAAACTAATGTCTGGTAACAAATTCAATGATTTCGTGCAATGCTGACACGTACAAAACATTAAACAAAATAGGTGCGACTGAATTCTAGTATTGCATCGCACATGAAAGCATGTTATCAAATCTTATGAAGCAGTGATATGAGATTCGAGCATGATTTGGTGATGTTGCTTTGATGCTATTGAATTCTGCAATTGCCTGGGGTTTTGTGACTTTTCATATTTGAGTCTTAGTGAAAAACCTAAATATTTTTTATGTTCGGATCAGTCGATTTTCTTGAAACTTACAGAAAACATGTAAACGTAATTGATTGATATTTGCTGAAAATTTCATGAAATATACTGCATTATTTATTTAGTTATGATGAAAAATGTAAGTGTTGCGTTGGAAGTGTCTTTAAGTGTAGTCTCAAATTTACGAACTACGTAGGTCCATATTCGCGCGACTTTCACACTTTACTCCACGATCATCGAGCTTCAAGTCGGCTGTTTTGAATAGTGGTCGTCATGATTCCCGTTATTGGACCCAATGTGTCAATCGGAGAACTGAACAAGAAAACCTTGAATAAAATGTTATCAATTGACGATAACTCTGCCTTCGGTGATCACTAAACCAGTCAAGTCTGTCACGTTACAGTTTGGCGTCAAGCAACCGCTCGATTGTGTAGACGATTATGGATGGTTTGTGCGCATTTTCTATGTTAAAAGTCTTACAGAAGTCACACTTTAGTTTTAGGCGCTAACATAAAAATATTTCGCCGTAACTTCGGAAAAATGTGATGAGGTTTTTACCTGGAACGTCATTGACTAGGCTCATATGTCTGTGCGCAAAGTTTTTTCATATCGCCTCCCTTAATCGACTTATTGTTCTTGTTAGAGAAACACTTAAGTACCGAGTAACCTCTAAATAAACGGCACCGCCGATTTGCTCACCCGAAACGACTTTACGGGCATCTAACGTATGTCCATTGTGGTTTTGGGGATCTTTTAGGACTGTTCTAAAAATACTTGCCAAAAAGTATCTTCAGACGAAGCAATGTTCAGATTTTAGCAATTGTGAGTATCATATCATCTAGACATCAATGGGTCAAAGTATAATAATTTTACACTTACAGTCCTATCACGATATTATAACTCGTGTTTACAAAATTTACATGTACATATGTAAACAAAGCAATATCGAACTCCAAATTACTATTATTTTGCACGTGATGGTCCAAAAAGTAACAGGTGTTTCAAACCTGCAAGATTCGAACTAACACAAGCAAAATTGTATTTAGATTATTGACGCTTTTTCCATTATTTGCATGGAATAATTTGTAAATATGTACAATAAAATCGTGACCGGACTTTAGCTATAACGATTCAGACTTACCTCTGCTCTCCAAGCACGCGAATTTCCAGTTCATGCTTGTTGAATGTATACGCCACGGTAACCAAACAGATCGGTACAATCGACACGAGCTCTAAACCGTCAAGGTCAAGGTCGGATGTCGTATCGTAGAATACTTCCGGTTCTTTCTTGTAGTCCGAAATGTTGCGGATGGCCTTGATAAGATGACTTGGTGTTGTTCCAAGAATTACTTGTCTGAAGGAATTAATGGTTATAACTATTAGGCGGTCAAAAACCTCGGACGAGATGCTGTAGCTGTTTATGCTCTACTAGCGAGTTTTATCGTTTTAGATCTACTATGTTCCAACAATAAAATCGGCCCAATGTAGTTTATTAGAGGTAATAGTATCTTATTTAATTACTTTATCGCCAACGTTAATCACAAAATTACCAAAGTATACACGGTGGAGATTGTGCATCGTGGGATGGGTAAATCTACGGACAAATTTGCCTCGCACCAGGTAAGTCAGTTTGCACTAACTTTTGATGTCTGCGCCAATTTTCAAAGGGTGTGTTGCATGACGTACCCCGCATTACTTAGGTCTTTCCTCTGATGTATGACTTACTTGAATCCTCCTTGTACTTTTTGCAAAAAGTTATCCCAACTGCAAAAATCAGATCGTTTTTCTGGTCGGTTGGGATAGATTTTTGTGGGAAAGTATGAGAGCCAATATTTTATTTCATGGAAATCACTGTCCTGGCTCATTTTCTCAGAAATGGCTTTTCATAAACATGTCATTTCAGGTACACCGTGTAACGACCATCACTACCAACAATAGAGACAGTTTATTTGGTCTGGCAGATGGAATGATTCTGAAAATTTTGCACTTTTGTACCGGAAAATGACCATTTTCTCTTGTCCCTGGAAAAAAATATCAATTTCCAACATGATTTTCGATATGAAATAATCGGTAAAGATCGCATTTTTCTTCATTTCATTAATGTTTTATATCTCAAATTATTAATAGTGTCAGTCCTTTTGGAGAAAATAGAAATTCGACGAAGATTTTTGGCCATATATGTCTGTCCCTGGATTTTTTATACGAAATGTCCTCGCAATAACTTACATGTGCGTAATCAAAGTCTTTTTGGTTAGATTTCCTTTAAATACAACCCAAACGGAGGTTGAAACACTCATCAAAGCCACGATGTTTAAATGAAAACAAAGTAATACTTTGTTTCGAAGTTGTGAGGCAAATTAGGTAGGCCGTTGGCTGCGTAGACTTATTTTTTCGTTTTCTATGCAACGCGATCAACCACACTATATTGCTCAGATCTTAGAATCGTTTAGCTTTACTTATTCAGATATAGAATCATGTCGTTTAAAGCATGCAACATATTTACTCCCTAGTTATTCTTGTGTGTAATTTGGAGCGAATGGTCGCGGAATTCCTCGCAATAACGGTCCTCGCAATAACGACAGTTTTGTTACTGGGAGTACGAAAATCGTTACCGCAAAGACATAATAAGTTTTCTTATGTAATATGGACTTTTTGCCGAAGAGAAAAATGTCTTGTAGCATAATTGTCTCAAACTAAAATAGGAAAGCGAAGTATTTCAGCTGAAAAAAAATATAATTACTGTAACCAAACATGTGTACCGATCAGTTGTTACGGAGCGGACTTGGAATCGTTATTGCAAGGACTCCTTACGACGTCGCGCTCAATGTTGACGTACAAACGAAAAAACGCCATACCGTTCTTGTTCAAACTACCACCAGAACGTATAGGATTAATAAAATTTCGTGAAATTTATATCTTCGGATTCGTCAATGTTTTTCCTTGTGAATGCTACCAACGAAAAATATTTTTAAAAATTCAAAATAGCTTTAATCTAATGCGAAACGTTAACGAACGTCATTTTACGACAGGGTAAGATGTAACCAAATTAACACAATCGTAAGTGAAAATGTGTCCAAAAATGACAAAAACAACGTTTTTCTCGCCAAATCGTTTATGCAATGACGTGAAGTAATCTCTTTTATAATTCAAAACAAGTTTTACAGAAAAAAAGCACTAATGATTGAAATTGTGTGCGATTAATTAGAATAGACGAAAAGGTAAGATTTTGATTTTTGATTTGGGATTATTTAAATACTACGGCAACACAGAAAACACGTCTTTTATTTTATAAACTTCTATTGCTGAGTTTGAAGTACATTGTTTGTAGTTTTGAAAGACATAATTTTTGGTAGAGTTTCGCGCTTTAAAATCTGTAAAAATATGTAGCTTTTTAATTCTAGCGACAATGTCACACGCACCGAAAAACATGCTAAATAGTTTAATGCGTAAAAATGAAGAGATGCTTAAAATCGTATTAGCTCATTTCATTATAAATAGAAATAACAACATAAAAGTACAAACATAATATTATTATGCCATTAAGTAAATGTGCATTTTTGCAAAATTTGATTGTTTGCCGAGAAGAAAAACGTTCTTTTGTAAATCTAGCGAAAATGTCACACTGTCCAAAAACGTTACGTCAACGTCACGTACGAGGACTGAACAAAAAGCTCGTAGAATTTCATCAAAACTTTATTACCTTACATTCGATTGCATTTATTTTTTTCACGTTTGCAATTTTATCATATAGATAAATCTCTGGTAAAATATCATGAGTCTCAATTCATAAAAACGGTATTTTTTCTCTACTTAAAGTGTTAAGGGACGCAACCCTGTAGCACGCCGTAATTTCATATTCTATAAATCTTCGCAAAACGATTATTTTTCAAAACATGCTCGAGCAAAACTTCTGATATTTTATTTCCCGAATGAAGGTCATCTTATCGAATACTTGGAAAAAATTCAAGGCTCAATGTTGTAAAACAAAGATAAAGGTAAAGATATGGTACGACGTAAGGACATGGAAAAAGAGTAAAAAACGACAGTTCGCGGAGTGGGGGAAATTGTTCGGTGCAATTAGTTTTTGATATTTTCGGTTCATACACCAACCCAAATATCGTTAATTTAAGAAATATTGCAAGACTAAAACATAAAAAATCATAAAAATTGCATGTATTGTTTGTAGAGAATAAAAAAATCTAAAAGACAATCCAATGGATGAACGCGCAAAAAAGCATGAATAATCTGCGACGTTTGTCAACGACGTCGTATAAAAAATATGTTGCTACATGACAAGATCTGGTACAAAGGCATCAATATATCTATAGCACGGCCGCTTATCTACTTAATCACAACATTTTGTTGTGTATGAAAAAAAGTTTAGAGGATATCCGGTTGGCAGTTAGAGGAGCCGACAAATCGGCGCGTGAAAGGTGAGTTTCGTCTTTAAATCGAAATGTTCTTGTTTCTAGCTCGAAAATCAAAAATCGGAGAATGTCATGCAACCCTTTATTCATTTTCACATATTTGTGAGCCCCATCCAAACCCCGATTCCCAGAGATTGAACGGAAATTCATTTTCTCCCGTTGCAAGGGTAGCCCCAATATTGACATTTCGTCAATCCTGATGAGCGTTTGTCCACTTTCTGAGGATGAATGACCCAAAACCTGTGTGTATTATTAAATAGTTGTATGTTAATTACATCGTGCAAACAATATTTTAATAACTTACTGTCTATCTTTGAAGAAAATCAGTTCTTCCGGTCAGTTTGTGCGTTAGAGGATAGGTTGTGAGTATGAGGATAGGTTGTGATTTAGAAGACAGAAAGTGAAGAATGAGGTGGAAAAACCAGAGACAATAAAGACGTGTCGAAAATACAGGTAGATGTAAATCTTGTTTATCCATAGATCTTCTTGCATATTGATTCAATATGTTTAATATTAAGTCATCAATCGTATAGGCCTACGAATTGGTACATATGTAAATAATGCAAGTTTTAACATAAATTGAAGATGAACTTTGTGAAATCCGTACTTTATCACTTTTGTCAACATCATTCAATGCTCCAAAATAAAGGGCCACTAAAATACTTGGATGACAGATCTAAGTTTGTCTACTAGTATGGAACACTTTTGCAGTACTTACTTTATATATTTAGGGACACGACTTGTATCCAGTTCAAACAGTGAGTTTTCAAAACAGTGAGTTTGTCACCTAATCTGGACACACCAGGATCATGAGGAAAGGTGTTGAAATCTGATACCTGCATTGGAACAACAAATCTATTGTAAATATACTGAGAGGCCCTAGTTCTTCCACGTTTTCTGAGAAAATGATTTTTAGACTATGTATGATTTTTAAACGAGGCCGAAGATGGTCGTTTATTGATGTAACCATCTCTGTCTATCCGTCTGTCTGTCCTTCTTTCCGTTGCGAAGGTTTTTCATATCACACAGCGTCATCAAGAAAGGGGACTTAGTCAATTAATTAATGCAAGCATTCACGTTGACACAACCCTGCATTTATGGAGGGATTAGGATAGAATTTTCACAGAAAGTGCCTAGTCACCTAGTACCATGCGAAATTTTTAGTGATTTTCCATATTACAATGCGTCATGGCAAAAGGGGACTTGGTGTAAACAAGTTATCTGACACAGCCCCTTCTAAATTTATTGACAGATTTTGATTGAAATTGCACAAAATGTTCCTATATATATTTTATGACTCCTTGTAAAATAGTTTCGGAAAACATCGAGAGAGAGAGAGAAGAAATTGTTGATTATCAGCCCTTCCCTCAATATTTACGCCCTCAAACATATCGTCTGTGTTATTTCAAAAACTCGTAAGTCTAGCTTGATTAAAGCTGGAGTAACGTGGTTTTGTAATAACACCGACGATATACTTCTCAATCTGTAACTCTTTATAAATAAAGCAATCCAAAATGGTGTCATTGTGAAAACACTTTTGAAAACACTTCACCCATTACCAAAATTGCTAAATATTTGACTTTTCCGAAGCAAAAAATGTAGCAGACAAGAATATCAGGTGTATGTAATTTTAAAAAGAGAACGCACAAACGCCCTCTTAACTTAAATTTTCATTTCAAATCATCACATGCAGATGGGCAGACAAGCATACAATGTTAAAGGTCTGTGTCCCTGATGTATTAATTTACTGGGCGTAAAAATACGTTATGCTATTTCACTCACCCTTTGAAGATAGACATATCACATAGAGTATTTCGGTTTGGCTTAATTCGCATATAAACAATGACAAATGGTATTAAATGCGATGAATGCATTCTGTCTTCTAAATCACAACCATTCCTCTTACTCACAACCTATCCTCTAACGCACAAACTGACCGGAAGAACTGATTTTCTTCAAAGATCAACAGTAAGTTATTAAAATATTGTTTGCACGATGTAATTTACATACAACTATTTTATAATACACACAGGTTTTGGGCCATTCATCCTCAGAAAGTGGACAAACGCTCATCAGGATTGACGAAATGTCAATATTGGGGCTACCCTTGCAACGGGAGAAAATGAATTTCCGCTCAATTTCTGGGAATCGGGGTTTGGATGGGGCTCACAAATATGTGAAAATGAATAAAGGGTTGTATGACATTCTCCGATTTTTGATTTTCGAGCTAGAAACAAGAACATTTCGATTTAAAGACGAAACTCACCTTTCACGCGCCGATTTGTCGGCTCCTCTAACTGCCAACCGGATATCCTCTAAACTTTTTTTCATACACAACAAAATGTTGTGATTAAGTAGATAAGCGGCCGTGTATAGATTGACGCTTAAAAAGTAAATATTTGTAACAGTCCTAATGTTTTCAAAAAAGATAAACAAAATATTATCCAAACCAAAGGGACTGTGACGATGTGCTACACGTGCGCTCTCGTTTAGTGTCTTAAAGGACGAAGCTGGAAATGACGTTAACGTGAGAGCGTGCTCTGGGTGCCAGATTCCTTCTATTTTGAAAGATTCGTTGCAACATAATTTTTCAACCAATCACCTTGAAACTAACAACATTTACTTGAAATAAATAAATCTGAAACATATCACTGAAACATGTCGAAAAATAAATTGTTTTTCTTCAAAGTTTACGAACAAGTTCAACAAACCTTTACTTCAGCCCTCGCATGTTGTTCCAAAACAGTAAAAAACATATCACTCTTTATTGAATGGTCACTTAGAGTATCTTTTTTATGACCAGATGGAATTTGAAATCGGTATATAACAAATAACATAACATTTATTACAAACAAACAGAATCGCCGAACAACACCTATTTGACCCTTTCGCAAACAATATCTGATTTTGAAATCCGCAGTAGATGTTATTTATGGAAAACATCGAAGGTAACGAAGACAATGAAAAATAATACATTTTCTTTATACAATATTCATGCTATAATATGCACTATACATTTCTATTTATTAAATACTTCGTTTCGTCTTCGTTTCAACATAAGCTCGTCTAGTATTTGGCCTTTTAAGGAAAGAACAGAGTGGAAAATGTGGAATCCTGACGAAAATAGTAAACAAAATTAGAATGAAGCAAACATTTATACTAGCAATGCATTCTGTAAGTGTTTTCAAATTAAGTTATATAGCATGTGACGCACCGAAACAGAATCAAAACCGGAGTGAAATATCGAGAAAAGTTGCTTTCCGCTCTTTCTTTGTACCTACTGTAGCGACGTTTCAAAATACGTCGGTTACGCAATTGTACGCCAACATTGAGCGTAACGTCTACACATTTATGGGTTCTTGGTACCACGATTGAATGGATTTTATCACTAGTCTAATTGAGATATTTTGCCAATCATCTTGGAATGGTGTATGAAGGATATAATTCTAGATCAATTGACAAGATTAATTCTAGATGATCGTTCTGAAATGACCTTTCCTCAATATCGGAGAGACATTATACACTATTTCTTTTTAAGGCATGGATCTGTATATCTTTGTTCCATGAGTTTTGAGGAAATTACTAAGTCATTTTTTTGAAAGTGGTCATGGCAAAGTAGTTCCTGGTGCTATAGGGGTGCCGTGGAAAGACATGTAGATTTTTTTTAAAAAATTTTCAAGGCAATTTACATGCATTGATTCGAATCGTGCATGTAATCTTGCAATCACAACATTTCACCCCGAAAAAAAAAGATGGATTTTTTTGTCAAATATTATCTTATCTAGGTAAACAAGAAGTTAAGAAGAAAACATTTTCAAATTACTTTATTTCTTTTTGTTTTGTTTTGTTTTTTTGGACAATCCGTTTTAGGACACTCAATGTCTTACAACCGTGTATCTAAATTATTATGTGAGCTATCTTCAAAAATAAATAACAACAACAACAACAACAAATCATCTGCGTATAATTCTAAAAGGATCGAACCCAATCAGTATGCCAAGACTGTACAGTCAGACTATGGTCGAGATTTTTCGCTCCTAAACGATTTACTATTCCTTGAATGTTTTTACTTGAATTTTCATTATGTTATTATTTTCCCAATATGATATTTTATGGTTTGACGAGAAGGTTTGAGACATTCCATATTTTTTCTCTGTTTTTCGTTATATTTGTAATTGCTTAAACTTTCTTCGGGTCTTCTCATTTTTTTACAAAGAAGAAGATTTTTACTTCCTAATTTACGAACATTATTTAAAGTAAGAGAATGCTGATTACCAGCTCTGACTCAGTTTCCCTTGATATCCAAAAATCTATATTGTACACACAAGTTAGATTTTCATAAACTTTATTTTTGTAGTCTTCAACAGCTTTCAAGTTGTATATTTTTTATGCTAGGTATCCACTGCCGATCAAATCAACTGGACCAAGCCGAATCAAGCGATCGAGTACAGATCGAACTCGATCGCCATTTGTAATCGGGAATGGTCGTTGTAATCGAGCTTTACCCGCACCACTTTGTCATCTTTCTCTATTTGTTTATACATAAAAGAAATATTTGTGTAAGATTAGGCAGAAAGTTGATCGAAAAGCGATCGTGTATTGATCGGAAAGGCGATCGACCAGATCAGGAATCAATCAAAACTGGAGATCGAGTGTGATCGGATTAACATCTTTACATCGATCACATGGCCTTTTACTCATGTGGCTCCCAACCACATCTCGATCAACTCGATCTGTGCTTTATCTGTTCATTCGATCAAATAGAAGGTAGAGGTCGGGTTGATCGAGTAGAGATCGAGAAATGTCTTTAAGTCGGGAATAGAGGGCGAATTTGAGCAGTCAGTGCGATCGATTTGACTTGATCAGCAGTTGCAACATAGCATAAAATTTAAAGTTTTTGAAAGGGTTTAACAATGTGACTTTTACATTCAAATGTATGTATTTTTACAATTGCATTGATTTTAATATTTAAAGACCATATATAGGTCAATACAATGTAAGAAATTTGAAAAATATTTAAATATATGTCCTCGCAGTAATGGTAAATGTCATTCCAATAACAAAGATTTGTTTATGACAAACTACAGCATGGTTCAATAAAAATTATGTGTTTTGATGGTAAAATTGGTATGTTTTTAACCTAATTATTTGAAGCTTGAATACAATGGTGAAATTAATTTCTTTCTATTTATTTCATAAAATATGGAATATTGTCCTTGCAATAACTAATATGTCCTCGATGTAACGATGCACTTCCAGCAAATTATTTCACAAAAAAGTGTTACGCTAACTTTATAGTGCCTGAAATACAAAGAGAATATTATTTTCTAGAGTCTAAAGTACATGCACATACATTTTGTCTTAGATAGAAGCTTTATTACATTTGACACAGACAAAATTCTCTATTTAATTATGAAAATACAATGCTACATTGAAAAAAAGCCAAACGAATCATTTTTGGAAATTGACTTGAACATAAGTCTTTCAGTCTGGATTCTTATTCTCAAAAAACATACTTTGAAATAATCTTAAAACTTGCAAATCGAATTTCTGAAAGAAAATCTGGTTGTTACAGCGAGGACATTTTATTGAGACCATAGATTTATGAAAGACGATCTCGAGTATTTCCATGTGCATCGGAATGTTCCTGTTAACGTTATTCATTACTTTCAATGTAGTGCTTTCATCCTGAACCAGAAATTCACAGAATAAATTGGAAATAAAAATTGAACTTTTTTTGTCAGATTTCCACGAAAATAAATATTGGCTCATGAATATTTTCAAATAAGTTATACATCTAAGAAAAGAGATCAGTAATGTGGGGTACATGCAACAAACCGCTTGAAAATTTACGCAGAATTAATAAAGTTATTGCAAAATGTCTTACCTGAAGCGAGGCAAATTTGTCCATGATTTACTTATCCTATGATGCACAATCTAAACCGTGACCGTGGTACAGCACGGTGGAGATTGTGTACCACGTGATGGATAACAACTACGGCCAAAATATCCCCGCTTCAGGTATGTAATTGTGCAATAACTTTCTTATTTCTCCGTCCATTTCCAAGCGGTTTTTTGCATGTACCGCGCAATAAGTATTGCCTTATTTGTAGAACTAGCCCCCACCCCACCCCCAAAAAAGAGTTCCGAATTGAACAGATAAATGACACAAACATCAAATATTTTTTTTGTCGATTGGGATCAAATTTCGGGAAAAGTATAAAAAGTTTTCAAATAAACTACATCAGAGGAAAGAGGTCAGTAAGATGGGCTACTTGCAACAACCTGTTTGAAAATTGACACAGAAATAAGAAATTCATTGCACAACTTCTTACCTGAAACGTGGCTAATTTTGCCTTTGTTGTAATCCATTCTGTAATTTGCAATCCCCACTGTCTATAGGCTAACCTTTTTGAAAACCCTTTATTTATCACATTCTTTATAGTGCAGACAAACGTCGATTTCAGCGTCTGAGAATTCATTTAATAACGAAGAGAAAGATAGTGTTAATAAAGATATGGACAAGATTTATCTGCGGGTATGTGCATTATCTATTGAATTCTGGATTTCCTCGAGTCAAAAAAAAAAAAAAAAAAAAAAAAAAAAAAAAAAAAAAAAAAAACTCGAGTCCCTAACAAACATAGATCTAGTTTGAAAATACATTGACTCAAAATAATAATTCGCATTGCACACATGCGAATAATAATTCGCATTGCACACAATTTTCCTCATTAATTATCACCACCTATTTTGTTGCATGCAGCAGCAAAATTGAAACAGCTAAAGTGTCATTTTTTGTAACTGGTTAAACCCCCTACTAAAAAATAAATTGATTTTACATCCCTTTTAGAAATGGTAACCAGCATTTTCTCTTTTGACTCAATACTTTCTTTGTTGTGTTGTACCAGCGTCCATTTTGTCGTGCATAGCAGCTTTCATTCCAGTTCATCTTAAGCGTTTGTCGTTTGTAACAGGTTCAACTTTATTTCTGTATACCTGATAGCGTATCCAGCGTGATCAAACTCTATAAACTCCCCCTCCACCATCACGATGTCCTCAAACTCGTCATATTCACCGGACCGGAGAAGTTGTTGAAGTAATCTACCCGACATACACAGATACTTCAATAAATATAACGTTTCTACATCGATAACTTACATCATTAAAGTGCTAGTAGAATAAACGACGTCAAATGACGTTGGAGTGAGAAGACGTGACGTCGTTACCGTGGTTACTTATTACGCAGGGTTAACGTACACATTACTCTGGTTTTCAAATGACGTCATGGGTTTTTGACGTTTAGACAAAGAGTTTGATTTATATTTTTACATTTGATTTTATTTCCAGAGATAGCGAAGCCATATTCAAACCACAATTACACTCGAATTCTGTTCACAAATCAAAAATAAAAAAAATCAATGTTTATTTCAAAAGTAATGTATTGACGTTCAAATAATCACGTGATTATTGTAATCGTGACAACAACGTATTGTAACGACGTTTGTTGCTAGGCTGTGATGGTTGAGCCCATGTAAGATGGGGAAGCGAAGAAGTTTAATGTAAAAGGTAGATATGTACATTTTTTCACACTTGATAACATTTCTTTACTTTAATTAAGTAACCTATTATTTTCTTTCGATTCTACAGAATTTATCTTACTGAAATAATTTATCTATCTATACAACTCGGTCGCTTAACCCCCTAGGCTGCACTTAAGGGTGTGGCCGCAGGTATAACAGGTATAACATACTGCCGAAATCTCCCTCTCGCGTATTATAGTTAATTTTGATTGTAATTAAACTTATACCTAATTTTTGTTTTCCTTGATTGGCTAGACATGTTGGCACGGAGGGGAATTACCTGACACAACACTTTCAAAGCATCTTCAATCGTTCTGCTAAATCGCAACTTATTTGAAAATGGTTTGAAGCAAAGAAGATCGAAATACGCCTAGGTTTTGCTGGTTGGTGTAGATAATTGAATACAATAGCTGTTGAGAATTTATTTACGTCCAGGTAAAAGTTAACTTGGTCGGCAATATTTTTCATCAACTGATTTTTAGCTCCACTGGCCGAAGTTCAGGTCCGCTGTCAGCACCGTCTCACACCAAAAGCCCTAAGCGTTGCCTCTGTGTTTTTATCATTTTATCTTATCACCCTTCTTTTAACCAAATCATCAATCATTCATCATTATCACCTTTTATTTCTTAACTTTTCTTATTTCTTTTAATTTGGCACATCAACATCTAGTCAACCTTTGCATCTTCCAGCTGACAACAAACATTCTTTTTTTTCTATTTCTCAAACAGAGATATTTAACATATATGGTCATCATCTTCGAACTCGCGTCATTACTGGACCAACATTGTCTAAAATTACAACAAAGAAAAAAAAATACCTGAATGCACATCAGCATACATGTGTTTATCTGCGAAATAGTATGCACACCAGTGTGTACAATTACGTAGATATACACGTGTATGCAAACAAAAGACACTAATATATGTGAATCAAAAGGGAATGGCCGTATCTACGTTGGCAGAACTTGTGGCCAAACCCATTTGCCAATTCTTTTCTCCATTCATTGTAATTTGTACACGTTTTATACACTTTTGATGGCAATAAAATATGTTTAAACTAATTTGGCACAGACGCACAGCTGCTCAAAGTTACCCCCGAGGGTGTGAAGCAGTATACGAAGATAGATAGATAGATAGAGCTATTGTCATGACGCTGTGTCCGTCGTGCGTCCGTCCGTCCGTCCGTTAACTTTTTCTTAAAAATCTTCTCCTCTCAAACCAGTGGGCCATTTTTCACCAAACGTAGCAGGAATGTTTTTTGGATGACCCTTTACTTAAATTGTTCAAAGAATTTTTATTGGTCCGTAAATGTGGGCGTGGCAGGGCGGGGTTTATCAGACTGCGAGAAATCACAAAAAATATGTTTAAAAATCAACCATTTGGCCAATTTTGACCAAACTTAGCAGAAATGTACCTTGGGTAACTCTTTACTTGAATTGTCAGTGAAATTTTTATTGGTCGATAAAGTTGGGCAATGCAGGGCGGGCTTTTCAGACTTGGAGAAATCACAAAAAAAAAAAAAAAAAAGAAAAAAAAATCTTTAAAAATCAAGCATTCGGCCAATTTTGACCAAACTTGGCAGAAATGTACCTTGGGTGACTCTTTACTTAAATTGTTCAAATAATTTTGATTGGTTCATAAATGTGTTGGTGGCAGGGCGGGGCTTATCAGACTTAGAGAAATCACAAAAAACTCTTTAAAAATCAACCATTTGACAAATTTTGAACGAACCTGGCAGAAATGTATGTATTAAATGACTCTTTATTAAAGTTTTCTGTGAAATTTTGATTGGTCCTTAACTTTTGGCGTGGCAGGGCGGGGCTTTTCAGACATGGAGAAATCACAAAATAATTCTTGAAGAATCTCCTCTCTTGAAAACCAGTGAGTCAATTTTTACCAAACTTTGCAAGAATATTCTTTGGTTGAACTTTACTAAAATTGTTCAAATAATTTTGATTGGTCCATAAATGTGGGCGTGGCAGGGAGGGGCTTGTCAGAATTGGAGATATCACAAAATAATTCTTTATAAATCAACTTAAGGTCCAATGGAGACCAAATTTGGCAGTAATGCTCCTTGGGTGGCCCTTTCCTTAAATTATTTGGAAAAGTTTGATTGGTTTATAAATGTGGGTGTGGCAGGACAGGGCTTATCAGAAGTGGACAAACCATGAAATTATCCTTTAGAAATAAACAATTGGGCCAATTCAGACCAAACTTGGCAGAAATGTTCTTTGGGTGACCCTTTTCAAGATTTGGCAGTGTGATGCTTACAACAAATCATGAGATAATTCTTTTACTTTAGCCAATGGAGCGATTCAGGCCCTCTTGGGCCTCTTGTTTACGAATCTGCTGTATCCGTCTAGATCTATATCCTGGCGTTTTGTTTTCCCGTCTTCTCTGTTAAGACAAGATAAGATCAGATTTATGAAAAGTCGACAAGACAAGACAATAACACATACAACATATTATTAAGCTTATGAAGCTTTTGAACCGACTAGGTTACGTGTTATCAGAAATATTGAAGATTTTCTGAAATTGTGGCACGTGATTCCTCACTGTTGTATGGCTTAGATTACACAATTCATATCGCGACTGATGTTTAACCCATACCCCCCCCCCCCGCCCCTTTTGATTCTTATGTCTCAATTAGGATTTGTGGGAAAATGATGGAAACAATGCATTACCCCAATTAGTCTGATCAGCTTAATTCGTGTATTATTCGTTTCTGCCACACGCTTGCTATACCTTCTTTGAGGTAATCCACACTGATTAGATTCATGCGACATAGGATTTTTTCTGGCAATGTCGTTTTTCTACCTCGTTATTACGGTTGTCATTTGACCTGACACTGACCTTTACTAAAATGTGTCCATATTTCGCATACAGCGTACCATTCTTCAAAAAGACTTGTATCATAGTACACAGTTATTACAGGTATACATGAAAATAATACTGATTGTTATCTTTTAAAAAGCCCAGGCGTGAAATTTATGATAATAAAAGCTAAAGGTGCCCCATGTGAAATGAAATCTGTAATACATGTCCGTATAAATAGAATATAGGTTACAAATGTTTACGACGTCGCATGCGAAATTCCGACGTCATGTAAATCTTATCAGGGATGGAGTGATTTGATATGAATACATATTACGCCATCACTTTCAGGTACAAGATGGAAGCATTTCAACCACCATACAGCAACAAAAACTTCTATGGATGCCCAGAATAAAAACGCGGACGCAAATGTGCGTGGTTTTCTAGGAGCGCATAAATGCCGTTTTCCACAAAACCGAATCGAGAAGTTGATGAGTCAGGACCGGAACTGCGGTCTGACGTCACGAGTACTTGTAGAGGGCGCTTTCATCGAATTGACATCACAAGGACTTCCGGTTCGACAGGTCTTCCTTGGTCTCACATCCGACGAGTTGATTTTCGTGATACAGGTATAGTCAAGTAACGGTATTATGACACATGTTTACACACTTTACCTACGTAAACAAGAGGAACACGCTCTTATCTTTTTATAAAATTTTGCTTGTGTTGTTTTCAACCTTGCAGGACACATGCAAGATTCGAAGCATCACATGCAAAATTAGAGTAGTCAGGTGTTTGATGTTTTGATGTTTACATAGGTAAATTTTGTAATCATATACCATGACTGGATTATAAATTGATTAAAAGAAACCACATCAGGGTGTACAACGTTCGAACTGAATTATGGGTAATTGCGGCTCCGCTGTGGAGGAATGTGGTGAAAATTCTCTCGACTCAGGTAAGTGTTTATCAAATATTTCCGCCAATTCACGACCGATTTTGAAAAAACTAACGGTGGAGTGCTCCCGCCTTAACGAAAGCACTCATCGGATGTTTATTTCATGTCCCTGCATACAGTATTAAATCAAAGTACTGATAGTACTGAAGGCCAGGAAAGAAGTGATCAATTTTATGGAATTCGACCTTGATAATTGACATTGACCTTGTCAGGTGATCTTGATCTCAGTAGATAGATATCAATAGATAAACCCACATACTCAATTCGAGAAACAGACCTTCAAGACTGAGTAACAGGGGATTTATCTTGGTTAAATTTGGACAGACTGACCGACAATAGTGAAACAATATACACCTGATTACTCGATGCATATGCATTAAAAGAGGAAAAACTTTTTTTCAGAAAATACTTTATTGAACACTTGGAAAGAAACAATTTAGAGAAAGAAACAGTTGAATCATAACTAAATTAACACTACCTATTTTCTTATCACTGCCCATAGCACTGCCATTTTAAAGATAAATAAGTTTTAACCCTTTTCCGAGCAAGACCTGGTTTTGATGATCCTTAAAGAATATACTTTAGAAAATAGTGATGCAAAAGAAAAACATGCTGATGATCAGCGTTTTCTACTTATGTCTCAATATTTTCCATGTTTTAATGTACAACTTCCATTCACTAAATAACACTCATTTTGACGTCTGCAGCTCCTTTCAAAAGGGAACAGTCCCAAATTTGGCATTTTGGGAAAGGGTTAATGATCTTGACGGACTAGAATTACACTATAGCACATTTATATATAGAGAATTTCAAAGTAAGAGCAGTCATACATTGTTCATGGCATCAATTTGTGTGTTTGTCAAAGAAATGGTGTGCAATACAGATCATAAATTATGTGAACATTGTAAAGATTGTATTTACCTTGAAATCTACAATTCAATAAAGTTTGAAAGAAAATGAATAAGACCTGTTAAAGATTCACTTATCCCCCTCTTTCTCGTCAGCAAATTAACATTTAGGCAGCAGTAAAAGAACATCAAAATTTAACTAACACAGAATCACATTTATTTGTGGAGTGACACCAACTGTATCAGGCGCAGTAATTTATGTCTGTAATATGAGAGAAAACACACACACTCGTTTATTATTAAAGGGTATTTGTACCTTAAATTACATTTGCTGATGAAATCTTTGATGAAAGGAAAGCATTCGGAGCATTCGGACCGTGTGATAAGCATTCTCTGTCTACACTTGGAAAACTAGTTGTTTTAGCGGACTCAGTGGCATAGAGTGGACACATCGGTCGCCAGTTTTCTGAAAGTAGTCCGTCAAATTTAGCTTTGGATAACTATAGGCTAGAAATCCCTTGAGAGGGATTTCTTGGCCTAAAAATTTATTGAAGAACGAAAATTGGAAAAAGCGTTTTCTGATGGCACCGCTGTGGAGTAATGTACAATGTTTTTGAAGAAAAGGAGCTTAAATGCCTATGTCCGAGTACGCAAGCATGCTGTGTGTTATCAGAACGAGCCTAACTACGGTCCGCCTGACCTTGACCCTCAGAAATCTGATTGAAACCGTGAAATTTAAGCGATTTGTAAGATTGCTCGCTGTGGAGTGTGCCAAAAAAGGCTCCGCTGTGGAGTAAAAACATGTTAAAAGACATGCACTGATCTTTACCACCGATAGGAAACGCATCGAACCATACAAATGCATCTTTGTATATCACCTTTATATTATCTTACTTAGATCATGCATATGTACGTTGTAAGACCGTAAAATTATACATGGTGTCTCAAAAATGCAATCCATAGGGACTACTTCTAGTGCAACAACTATGAGATTCCTATACCGATTTCCGTGTTTTCATGGATGAATATGTCAGTAGGGAAGACCGGGTCTATCTGTTAGCCTACACGGGGCAAGTTGTTACACCTACAGTTGCACGACACAATTTTCTAACTAAAAGTTTGATGATATGGTATCTTTCTTATTTTATTTTACTTTTATATCAACTTCTTAAAAGTCAATCTTGGAGATTTAGATACAGTTAAAGTTATAATTGAAAACCTGTAAAAAACGTATGAAAGTATAATTGTCTTTGAAATTTCCATTTGACTCCGTTCACTTGGGAAGCTCATCCTACATTATAAATGTGTTTTCATAGAAAAAAAATAAATGTTTCTTTGAAATCGATCTTTTCTACAAATGCCGGTTTCTCGAAAAAACTTTAGTACTTTCTCATACTCAAAGCTGAGCACCGTGCTCAAATCGCACGAAATCCACGTGAACTTCAATCGAATAACTTTCAACGTTGGAGGGTATCCCTTTGAAAATGAGCATGTTCTCATGAGAATATACTTAAGTTTTTTGAGAAACCGGGACCCGGTCTTCCCTACTGACATATTCATCCATGAAAACACGGAAATCGGTATAGGATTCTCAGAGTTGTTGCACTAGAAGTAGGCCCTATGGATTGCATTTTTGAGACACCATGTATATTTTTACGGTCTTACAACGTACATATGCATGATCTAAGTAAGATAATATAAAGGTGATATACAAAGATGCATTTGTATGGTTCGATGCGTTTCCTATCGGTGGTAAAGATCAGTGCATGTCTTTTAACATGTTTTTACTCCACAGCGGAGCCTTTTTTGGCACACTCCACAGCGGAGCAATCTTACAAATCACTTAAATTTCACGGTTTCAATCAGATTTCTGAGGGTCATGGTCAGGCGGACCGTAGTTAGGCTCGTTCTGATAATACACAGCATGCTTGCGTACTCGGACATAGGCATTTAAGCTCCTTTTCTTCAAAAACATTGTACATTACTCCACAGCGGTGCCATCAGAAAACGCTTTTTCCAATGGGGGACATTGGTCAGTTATCGGTCCTGGTGGATTATCCAGGTGGCGCTGCAATCACAGCGGTCCTATATTCACAACCTTTCGGGCAGTAGCGCAACGAAATGTTAACTAGTTTCTCCCAACGGTTTTTTCTGTCCTTTAAGAACTTTTTTCTGCTTATGTCATATATGGGTCATTGTCACAATAGTTTTGAGTGTTATTCCTTTCAGTTTGGACAATTTCATGCGTTGTGTTAGATTAGACAACAATTCTCATTCCAATAACACTATTCTAAGATGTTTAGAAACCATTTCGGAAAAGGGATGGATACCGATGATCAGGCTCCAGGTGATCTCTCATTTTCCCCGAAATAATATCTATTCATACGTTTGTATTGCAATTATCAAATTATATTGGTTTGTCGTCTGCAACGTCCATTAATTTTGTCATTTGAGAAAGGGTAAAGGTATGGAAGATTATGTCCGTTGAGAAGTTGAGTAGACCTTTGTTTTGAGAATTGACAGGTTATATATAGAATAAAACAATAAGAAATAAATTCCTTCATTGATGTATAATCTTCTGTGTTTTCATTCCATTCTTCATACTGCATTCACTAACACTTCACACAGTTAAACCTTCTCAAACCAAAGCCAACAGTTGGTATTCATTTGCAACAAAATCTTTCAAAACATCGTGGAAATGGGGAGAAAAAATGTATTACATAACTTCCTTTCTCTCATGTCATTTAGCACTGGTGGTGAACTCGGCCAAAGCGAGGGACGTTTTTTCGCGATCAATGTATTCCGTCGGTGTTGTTATAAAATATAGTAACTACGGCTTTATCGAAGCCGTAGTTACGAGATTTTATAACAACAACGACAGTTTGTCAATACAAAACGGTGAACCCGGTCTGTTTTTAGAACAAGTTCATTGTCATTAGAAAAAAATCTGTAAACTCACATTTAAATGCAAAATATCTATACCTTGTTGTAGCGAAAATTGTTTTAGTTCACCACCAGTGTTTAGGCTACCATCAATATCCTAGCATTTCCATAGAGACCCTATAGCTGTCGACTGGGGAAAAATTAGAAGATAAGAACTTCTTTGAAAATTCTTATAAGAAGATAAAATCTTGGACAGAAAGCTGTAGCAGACGAATAAAAGAACGTTAATTAAGATATAATTATTTAATATTTTCAACAATATGGTTATTTGTAGACCGAAAGTTTAATTTTAGATTTTTACCTGTCTTGATTAGTTATATGGATCTTCAATTGACGACATTCAAAATAAAGAAACGCATTTACATTTTGTCATAGTTTTGACATTAGGCTAGCTTTTTAATGGGCTATATTAAATCCATGGCAAAGTTTACTTTAATGTTTGGTAGGCTACAATAATTTTTCAAGCAATAATTGCTTAAACGATTGACATAAAAATGTTGCATTTTTTCTTTTTAAGTATATCTGAAATATGCAAGTCTGCGATTGAAATAGAATAATATTTTCGTGGCATCATATGAAAATCAACTTAGCGAAAACACACCGGAAGTATGAAAGGACCGCTGTGATTGTAGCGCCCTCTATAAAAACAAGAGCGGATAACCGACCAATGTCCCCCATTTTCGTTCTTCAATAACTTTTTAATACTGTATGCAGGGACATGAAATAAACATCCTATGAATGCTTTCGTTAAGGCGGGGGCACTCCACGTTAGTTTTTCAAGTTTTTCAAAATCGGTCGTGAATTGGCGGAAATATTTGATAAACACTTACCTCAGTCGAGAGAATTTTCACCACATTCCTCCACAGCGGAGCCGCAATTACCCATAATTCAGTTCGAACGTTGTACACCCTGCACATAGGAGATAAAATTCGAAATCACAAAAGGAATGTTTCTTTTTAATATGGTAGACAAGTTTTGGTAAAAAATGATAAAAAAAATAGGTGATGTTATGTTCCCTTGTCTCGTACCGATGTAACACGAACAGACTTATGCATTTTTCTTGTAGGCCTACTCACAGGTTTCCGTTTGGCTTGAATACAATGGCGTTAACGTCAGGCTATATATTTAAACCCTCGTTTGAAAAGAATTTCGACCACCATGTCATGATCTGTGAAAGCGAATGCATTGCACACACACACAAAAAAAACGGAATACATATCCAAAAACATGAACATCAACTTGATTTTAATCAAACAAACGAAAATTATTTAGTAAATTATACACTACAGTCTTCTGTTTATGATATCAATTTTAAAACAATGTAATATAAAACTGTTAAGAGAGACATTTCTTTATGATTCTGTTAAAGTATCAGAAAATCGACAGTATTATACTTCTACATTACTTCATCCTTCACCCTTTCCCAAACAAGACCCGGTTTTGACGTCCCTTATAGAAAAGACTTGGGAAAATATTGAGACAAAAGAAGAAACTGCTGATAACCAACAGTTTCTCCTTTTGTCTCAATATTTTCTATACCATATTTCACACAAATTTGATCTTTAATAACTTTCATTTTGTAATTTGCGGCAGTTTCGAATGGGACGGGCCTGAAATTTTGTCGTTTTGGAAAGGGTTAAGACGTAAGTATAAGGCTAGAGTCAGTAGACTCACTGTGTTGTAAGTTGTACGTTAGATTTGTGTAGTTTGTACGGAAGTTTTGAGTGGTCAATCAAAGATGGCGTCGGGGGAAAATCGTTAGAGGTAGGTGTCTTAGTTTTTCGTCGATAATTTCCTTAAATGGCCGTATCTTGTCTTGATACTGATATCATTGTACAGGAGAAATGTATACCTATTCACGGTGCTATATAGCCAAGTACCAGTGTTGTCCTATCGTACTCAGTCGTTGTGCAAAGACAGCCCAACACGGAAAACTTTTTTCGAAGCGAGAAAGTTGCCCTTTTAAGGATGATAACATAGTAAACAGCGAACTAGGGAACAAACTATTGCTCTAACTTGGATGTTTTTAACATGCTCTTTTCTATGGTTACCGTTATTTTACACACAAATGTCTAGAATGACCACAAACGCTGTGTTTACTAAATGGCCAAACAACGGTGTAGTCACAGTGAAAATATGCAGACACAACGGTGCAGTTTCTGTGTTATCTGTACGGTGTAGTTATTATTTTCACAACAAATTGTGAACGGTGTAGACTTGGTATGTTGTATAGGGCGAACTAGCTCTAACAGATAGCAGATCATCTGTTTTATCTCCCTCAAATACTTTGGTCTTAGAAAACTCAGATGAAAATGCCGCCTTCCTCAAAGTAAATGAAAACAAAAGTTAAGAAAATATGTTTTCTCTTTTCTTCATTCTCCTAAGCCTTAAACAGTTCAATGTATGTTTGATTTAATTTTCGGGAGACATTTTTGTTATTTGTGATTGAATAAACATCTGACGGAAATGATAATCAAAAGGAATACCATCACAAAATATCAAATAAGACATACGATAACCGTCATTTTGAAGCCATGTTAAGTGCAACGGCAAATTTCTTGTTCATCCGTTCATTTGATTTGTAGATTCGAAATTTCGGCTCTGGCTTTGAATTTTTCTTTGTAACTGTTTTAATTGGTTATTACAATCAATTATTGTAATTAATGAAATGATTTCAACTCATGGAGTATGATAATTATTGATCGAAATGTATCTTGTTTTCAAATTGACCCCTCATTGAAAAGTCTGATTTTACCCAAAATAAAGGATTCAATCAACAAAATATAATCATAATCATAAATTATAAATAACAAAACATAAATTATAAATTTGTGTCATAAACATTTGGACCTTTTTTTCGTCTTGTTTGACTTAAGTAAATAAGTCTTGAAATTAGAATTCTGGAACTGCAAAATTCATTTTGGAATTTCATACGTAATGAACTTCTTCTTCAGGACTGACATTTTTCTGACCAAGATTTTTTGGGCTCACTCATAAAATGTAACCATTTGCAATGAAAAAGACAATATTCTATTCGCCAAAACCGTTTGACTATTGGAGTAAAACGCATTGAAGTACTACCAAGACAGTGTAACTTACACACATCCATAAATAAATGAAATGCAATGTTTTCCATCGAGAGCCGACCTTCATTGACCAAAATAAACAAATACCAAGTTGATCAACGCTTCTCAATGACTTAATCACATCTGGGAACAAACTGTTCATTTCAGCCATTGTTTTCATGTTCTCGTGGGGAAAGAGAAGAGACCCTATCCATTTCATCTGTTTTAGCACGTCCAATGGAAATATCAGGAATTAAGGTCGGGGCTTTTTGAACGACTTTATGGGGTGTTGAACTTCGTCATTTTTTATGTTCAGGACTCATGCATTCAAAACCGGGGATATCATCGATAGAAAGAATCTTGTTAACTCCAAAATCCTTTTTTCTACGTCGATGAGGTCTATCTTGTGTATTCTATGCTCGCAAATGGGGATGATGTCCTAGTCTGACTTCTTGATAATATCAGGAATAATACTAAAGTTCAAAGTTTTCAAATCTTTTTGACCTGTCTGATCATTGATCTCCCCCGCCCTGCGCACTTTTAATATCTGACTGGAATGGTCCTGTTCCGAATGCTTCACAACATTTTCGAAACTCCCTTCGAAATGACAGTAGTAATAGGTGAACAGCATGGAACTGAAAATAAAGAAAAAAATAAAACGGACGCCAGCAGATTCTTGGTAATTTCTACTATTTGACCCTTACGGAATTGCTTTGACAAATAGCAAGGAAACTAGATTCTGATATATTTTGATTAAAGTATATTTCGTAGACATATTGTCACCTTCTTTGCTGCAAAGCATTTACAAGTCAGTCACATAAAAAATTATTAACTTAATTGTTGAAGAATTTCGGTAGTAATTGTAAAACATGATTCTCAGCCGTGAAAACGTTATCATTAAACATAAAAATATTATCATTCCAGAAATGATAAGTTCTGTATTACTTCAAGTCTACACCGTTCACAATTGCATTATGTCTACACCGTTCACAATTTGTTATGAAAATATAACCACACCGTACATAAAACACAGAAACTGCACCGTTGTGTCTGCATATTTTCACTCTGACTACACCGTTGTCTGGCCATTTAATAAACACGGTGTTTGTGGTCATTCTAGACATTTTTGTGTAAAATAACAGTAACCATAGAAAAGGGCATGTTAAAGACATCCAAGTAAGAGCAATAGTTTGTTCCCTAGTTCGCTGATTACTAAGTAATCATCCTTAAAAGGGCAACTTTCTCGCTTCGAAAAAAGTTTTCCGCGTTGGGCTGTCTTTGCACAACGACTGAGTACGATAGGACAACACTGGTACTTTGATATATAGAACCGTTGATAGGTATACATTTCCCCTGTATAATGATATCAGTATCAAGGCAAGATACGACCGTTTAAGAAATTTATCAATGAAAAACTAAGACACCTACCTCTCATGCTGTATTGTTGTCGCCATCTTTGAATGACTACACAAACCTAACGTACAACTTACATCACAGTGAGACTTGAAGGAGGAATTCTTGCTGTGAGTACAGGAATTTCCGCCATGTCTTCGGCTCATCAATTTCGCAAATCTCCTCCTTTTAATAATTCAAAATGTGTGAGTATAAACCGTTTAAGTATGTTTTCATTCACTTTCATTCTTTTGTACTTTGAGCCTCTGTTAAATAGTTCTAAGTTTTATGAATCAAGAACCACAGCCAGATATTACATATACATGTACGTAAAATTAGTTTTGATATCTTTAGAGAACATTCATGGTTTTGATTAATTGGACGATATCTCTCTTCCAGGAAATCCCACCGAAGACAAACGCCAAAACCAAGTCCGACCTAATTTTGGAAGGTCTCGTCATTGACGCCATTTATCCGTTCTCAAACATCACCATTATCCCGTCCAACAATCGGTTCATGGCGTTTTCTGTTGTCACCCCAGGAAACAAAATCTTCCACTTCGAGATGTGTAAACTGGATGCTTCTTTCCGAAATCAGTGGAACGTTTGGCGTACCATGATAGAAGAAATATGTGAACGTCAACAGATGAACAACTCGAAAAACTCGAACCCATCGAAGGGCAGTGATATTGAAATCAACGTGGCGCAATTTCCTTCTAACAGTTCGAGTTCTGAAAGCGACATGGGAGTTTGGTCAGTGGACTCGTGTGATTTGGTGAACGAGTCTATCAAATATGGAAGCTACCCTTCACGGCGCCTGGGGTTCTTCTATGGTGGTAATTCCACTATTTACAGTCCAGTGTATAAGGATATAGACGCTATCTGCCAGGTCCGAAAATCTTCTTCGTGGAATGATCTCGTATACGATACAAATACAGTCTCCGGAAAGATTGATGTCACGTTATTGAAAAAGGTATACAATTTTTTTGAAGACGCGAACATCCGATTAGAAAAATACAAAATTATTTGATTTAACCCATTACCACACGGCAACATTTTAGACTGTTCCATCCAATTTGAAAGGTGATGCAGACGACAATATCAAGATGATGATGATCATTTAAGGTTAGAAATCATTTTGGAAAATAAAGAAATTTTTCACAAGCAATTTCTTAATTTTTCTACAATGGTTTCTTAGGCCTTTTCTGGCGAGGGAGTCAAAAGGCGTCACTGTTAATGGGTTTAAGGCCTTGTCACATTGCAATAATTTTATTTAGTATATCTAGTAGTAGTGATCTATAACGCTAACGTAGGTACATGTGCTGAAACACTTGTTTTGTAAAAGTATACAGTGCTATAACATTGTCAACATCATTCCAGGTACTAGGGGCACGTGACAGATCAAACAAGACAGGGATACAAAAGTAAGTTATAGTTATCTTTTCGAAGTCAAAAACACATTAACATCAGGGAATATCCGATTTTCTATATACCAGGAAATAAAATCAAGTTGGGAAAACATGTGTTTCTAACCGTTATTGTGTGTATGTATGCTTCTCATAAAGAGCTAAAATGTTTGGTAGCACTGGAAACATTGGTATCGTATCGAAATATTTTCAGTTGTAGATCTACATTTCTGTGAAGAAAAATGCTATTAGGAATCTATAAAATTAATATTGCCATGTAACATAGCGATATCAAAATATCACACGAAGATATGAGCTAGGATCGGGAAAGGGGTCCCTTAAAGCTTTTGAGTCCAACATGGTTCCAGATCAGACTGCGTATACACGCAGTCTGATCAGGAACCAAGTTGTTCTCAAATAGCTTTGTCATGGTTTGTATCAACCATAATGAGAGTAACATGGATCCAGGTCAGTCTGCACCTTAGCACAACCTGATCTTGAAACATGGAAGTCTCAAATGCTATAAGGGACGTTTTTCCAGATCCCGGCTCATGTTATCACAATGCAGCTCTATCCCCATTTCAGGATACCCACGGCAGATTATGATGCTGACTCCGATTCTGACGACGATATAGATGCTGTGTTTGATGAAGTCAGAACAACTCAACAGAAAACAAGTATAACAACTTTCTTCATTATTTTTTCTTGTACTGCAATGAGTACCAAAATAATCATTTTAAAGAGGAATAACTTCAAAGTAGTTGCTATCATTTCGATAAAATTGATAAAAATGACACTCTTCCTAGAGTTACTTTATCTTAAGACAACAAATAGGAATATTTGTAGGGCGCCAAGGTATTATCAAAATGATCTATGATATACTATGTTTGAATATTTCGATTTCGAAGATTTTTTCCGGTGGCAAACAGGCGGTTGAAGTTGTAAACTGGTACTAATAGACAGACTACATTTGGAACACCTTGGATAATTCCATCAAAGATCGAATCATCGACTCGGAAGTGTGTGTATGAAGAAATGTTAAAAAAATCACATTTCTTAGCCGGAAGTAGCTACGCTTCATAAAGCAGTTTTCGATATCATCCAAATGAACAACCATGGCAACTTGCGGGACTTGCAGGTTGTAATCATTCTTAAAAGAGAGGACATTGGAACTGCAAACAATGCATTTCAGTATCATTGTCGCTTCATTGTTGACATTAGTCACAGACGAACGTTTTGAATTGTTATTCTATTGTATTCTATTCATAGTCTGAAAGTAGTTCTACGACTTGCATCCAAGGTATGATTCGACAGAATTGTCCGTGGTGTTCCAAATGAGCCAGACTATTAAAGTTGTAGGCATTCTGGACAGTCTAAGAATGGTTCGAGATGTTCGAAAATCTAACGAAATTCATCAAGTTTTCCGAAAAACAGCGCCACCCATTATGGGTGGGGAATCACATGACACAACATTTTCCATATTTCCTTTCAGTGATTCTGTTAATAGATTTGAAAAAAGTTTCTACGCAGAGATGGCGGGAACACGCCAGGGATTTGCTGAATACGTAGATTCTTTTCATCAGCACATGATAAAAAAGGTTACGGACGACCATTCAAAATTTTGGTTGATCGTAAATTACTTTTTTTTAGGTGCTGTTTAACAGAACTATCAAACCCAGAAAGTCCTTGACCTTTTCCCACTTCTCTGCCTCAAATCTTTTTTTCAAATTGGTCATATATCAACTGAATTATTGAGAAAAAAAGGTTATCGAAAATGTTGTGTTATGTGATTCCCCACCGTATTTAGGCTATGTCATCTTGTTCCCCTGTTATAGGCGGTGTTCGATCTGCTGCCCAGTTATGGTGCCTGGCTAAAGACCTTACGATGGGCGATGCAGGGAGCAGTTTTCACCGACAGATGCTGGAACAGGCGGTGAATCACGTGGTGTTTCAGGCCATGTCAACCAGGTAATAAACACTTCACACCGAGCTATAGATAACATTTTGGTTGCAATCGGTCATAAATAAGCAGGAAGAGAACAACATGATTCCTGATCAGACTGCGTGTATACGCAGGCTGATCTGGAACCATGGTGAGCTCAAATACCAAAAGGAACCTTTTTTCCAGATCCCGGCTCATTTATTATTAATCAAACCCTATGTTGTCATAGAGAATGATTCAAATGAATACATACACCATTGCGTTTGGAGTTGAAATAACGAATGCTTAATGCATTTAACCCCTCTTGTGTGATGCTTCTCAAACTAAGAAACGGCATGCAGACGACACAGTCAATCATCATAACAATAAAGAAGCTTTATGTCACAACATAGATCAATATTGAGTGATAAGAAGTAAATGACGGTTATCAGCATTGTCTCCCCTGTCAAGTTATTTTTCACAAGGTTTTGTTGGGACGTCAAACTGTAAAAACATGTATCGTTTTGGAATTTATTATCTCTAGTATTGCTTTCCAGAAAAAGGAATTAAACCTTTTCTGTCGTTCTGGACACATCTAATTTTGAATCTCATTGTTTGAAAAAGGGTAATTTATATCCTAGGCCAATGCCAAAAATTGTAAGCTGTCACAGTTTCCTGCTATACAATAATAAGATTATGTGCATTATAGTCCTACACTGCTCAAAATAGTAAAAGGAACACAAGGTTCAGTTTTGGTAGCTCTGTATTTGTGTCTGTAAATGTTTAGATTTCTGCTCTGGTCACGAATTAGTATCTCCTTTGAAGAAATATAAGTTATGTCAATGCACGATTTTTGCAGAATGTGCACCAGGTTTCAAGAAGGTCCCATTTTTGTAATGGGGTGCGGACTATTTTGTTTGTAGATTAATGGACAGAAACTACATTTTTGAAGAAAACTTCATATAGTCAATGGGCCTCGTACGATTCATGAAAGACTGGCTTATCAGTCTAAATAATATGCAAACATTTCCAGTTTCGTGCATTTTCAAAACTTGACAAGCCAATAAGTATTGTGTGTGGACTACATCTGTTTTACCGTGCGTGACCAAAAGATAAGTAGATATCTACTCTTAAGAGTAGAATGCATGCATTCCTTGAATTATTTTGAGCAGTATTTTTAGCATTTACTATCTATATATATACATTGAAAGTCCAAAGAGAGCGTTGGTACATGTTTTTCTTGCCGTCTTAGTTTTTTTCAAGAAACGTGTTTTCCTAACAGGAAGAAGCCTATTGCAGAAATCATTTTCGATTGTCGACCACAGGAAATAGCCCATGAGTTAACGATGGTGTGTAGAGCCCTACTTATGGGCCTTAGACCACGCGATTTACAACAATACAACAACACCTGCTCAAACCACGTAAGCATCGTTATAAATGTCAATATTTACGAGTTACATTTAATAATAATAATTATACATTAGTCATTAGCAAATTAGCAATCAAATAATCAGATAATTCGTGACCATGCAATATTCCATATACATGTATAGTTCACTGAAAGACTTTCTTTCGCCATTTGCAATACGCAGGACATGCGTATACATATGTATATAGGTCTAGTCTAAAAAATAGTTTTTGTTTTTCTGTTCTGTATAATAATACAATATCAACGCTTATTCTTACACACATTTTAGTTGCATGTTTTACAGACACGATCTTAACATACTTGAATATACATCGTGTCACAAAGTCATGCATGCATATAGATCTAATAGGGGTTGTATTTGGATGATGTTCAACATCTGCGTAAGCAAACGTGTATGTCTTTTGTTTTCAGATCCCAATGCCTGTCCATAACATCAAGGTGCACGGAGAAATGCTGTGTAAATTCGTTATATCAGAGATACTTAGCCATCGCGGTCTGAGTGAGCAAGTCGATGCTCTCACATTCTTCATAGAGGTAATTCTATAAATACGTAATTGCGATTGAGTATTTGAATTCTTTCTGGCTGGTCATCCTACGATTTATTTTGATGATGAAGTGTATACTTGACAGTCCTATCATTGAAACAATAAATATGGTTGTCACGTTTCAGTAATATATTTTGTGATTTACGAACGTTACGTCTGTATTCTATCATTTTAGTTATGATATTCTCTGACATTAATGTCTCGGAAAAAATACTCAGAACAAATTAACGTTCGGTCGAATTTGACTTAAGATTTTTTTCTCTACATTTTAAGTTTTGTTATATTGAAAATAAGATTGAATCATTGTCCATTACAAATGATTTCCCTGTTGTGACTGTTCATATCGCCATGACTCGGAGATTCGCCATAGTTGAATGTGTTTTAGGTATGTTACCACCTATTGTTTACGGAGAAAGACTTAAATACCCTGATGTACCTCCTTCGTGGTATGACGTCACTTCCTGTATATCGCCTGGAGAACACGTGGGCAACCTTCTTTGTTCAGGAACCAATCAAGTTCAGGTACGTACCACGACAGATAATCAACAATTACTGAAATCTTCAGTTATTCTGTTGAAATGTGGCTGATTTGAAAATGACAAATGTCATTAATTAGCTGGATGTGGCAGATCTGTTAAAAATCATCTGATAAAAAAGTTATTAACGACCAACCGAAATCGATTAGTGGTCAATAACTTTTTTATCAGCTGATTTTTAAAAGATCTACCACATCCATAATTCATCGTGTTTTTTCACCTCTGCTCCAAACCGAAGTTAAATTGGCCAAGTGTTAACAGAATTTTGGATGAATTTCTGCAATTGTTTTGCCACGTGATTCCTTACCGTGGTAGCTGTGGATCCACCCGGATTGATGGTTACTTTCAATCAATGTAGACCTAGAGATTAAAGTTTAGCAATCAAACGACACATTTAGAAACTTAATTAGGACAGTACTCGGCACTGATATCTTCATTTGCTTCACCGTTACAAGTAGGTATACATATTTCAGAGTTGGAGATTTTCATTACGTAGAAGGATCTATTTGAGAAATATATGTTTCGAAATTAACATATACCCAAGACAAGTCCGATCAGGATCCACAGCGGTCATGAAGATGCTACAAGTATGGGAAGTAGTATATGCGACGGTTTGCTTGTAAACAAAGATGACGTAATCGCTGTCAAATTATTACCTTATATGGCAACTCATTTACATATAAGGATATTTCTATTTTTAGAACAGCGGCCATGTTGAATGACCTACTTTTTGACAGTGTTAAAAATAGATGACATGATTTCTATTTTTAGACGATCATTTGACCTTCTATTTTTAGACAGCCATGACCTATTAAAAAATATAAATATTTAAAAACGATAGGGTTACATGTTTACAACAAAGCTAAAAGATACATAATGAAATCTACCTGTAATCCATTTAACGTCCTTCGTTGAAATGAAATTTTACGCGCATAATCTCGCAAAAAAGAACGTGTTATCCCTTCAACGTCCAAACAAGAAATGATCAAAAATGAATGCGCGCATGCGTCGATTCATGTCCATACACGTTCGGACACGTTCGCACAAGACACAGGTGCAGTTGACGTCATAGCGAGGCGATGCACTCGGTAATTGACAGCTGACCTAGTACATTTTATATAATACCCATGACAGATGAAGCACTGGATAAATGACAGTTGACATCATACAGTTGACGTCATAGTCTAGACATTTTTGACAGATGAAGCACTCGGTAACTGACAGTTGACATCGTACAGTTGACGTCATAGTCTAGACATTTTCGACAGGCGAGGCACTCGGTAATTGACAGTTGACATAGTACAGTTTATATAATACGGGTGACGCAATGTCTGGCCAGCTGACAGGTGTACTATAACGCATATTTCACGGGCGACGCACTGTCTGATACTTTACATATCGACCCCTATCCACGTTTGTGACGTCACTTTTATAATCTACAGTGTATAGGCTGGTTATACAACGTGTATAGCCTCGTTTTGATGTAGAATGACTAAAAATGTTACAGATTTAGCGATAAAATGAACGTCAAAATCGGTTTTTCATCTTTTTTGCAACCGTTTACGATATCGATTTTGTTAATTTGTGTTTCAAATGAAAGCCCTCCTAAAACTCTTCAAAATTAACCCTAGGTTGTCGATTCGATTTTCGACCGTTTCCGAGTTATGACGTAACAGAGATTTTTAAACTTGATTTTCAACTTCGAGAAACCCGCATAAATTATATACCATTGGAAAGGTCTCGGCTCGCTGATTCTAAAAATGTAAAGTTTTATATGCCTAGCTCTCACAGTTCTCGAGTTATACGAGTTTATATAAAGTCACGTGACCTAAAATGAAATCAAAAAAACGCGATTTCTCGCTTATTTACCAACCGATTTAAATAATTCCGGTACCGTTGGAAAGGTATTCTTATAAACTTTCTGATCAAAAGGATGACGACACTGTTTTAACGATATCGAGTTTTAGCACGTTTCTAATAAAGTTTAAATAACCGGTACTAATATCTCACAAAACGAAAAAAAATATAAATACCTGTTATCCCTTCAACGTCCTCCTTTAAAATGAAATTTTACGCGCATGCTCTCACAAAAATACGTGTTATTCCTTCAACGTCAAAACTAGAAATGATTCAAAATAGAAATTGCGCATGCGTCGATTCGTGTTTGGACAAGACACAGGTGCAGTTGACGTCATAGCATTTTGACAGGTGAGGTAATGGACAACTGACGAACTCGTTTACTGACAGCTGACAGGTACAGTTTTTATAACGACGCATTTATGTCTGGTGACGTACTGTCTGAGAATTGACAGATGCACTATAACGCATTCGTGACAGGCGACGCATTGATAGTTGACAGGTGTAGTAAACCACGGGCGTTTCCACATTTTGGGGGCGAAATGTATGGTCATTTTGGATGAATCATAAAAAACAAAGGCAGTTTTATTCTTTATATCTTTATTTTTATAAAAAATCATTCACAATATTTTTTACATGCGCATCATGGTTTATTATATACATAAAAAACAATGACTTTTAAACGTCTATACTTCGACACGAGCAATTCGATTTAGACTCAGTATCATCCTCGTTCTTCGGATCGAAATTGTACCCGATTTTTTTGCTTAGGGAAAAATTTGCAATGTCTTGGAACTCTTCACCCAATGTTTCCGGGTGCTCGTATACGTGTTGGCTGACCCCTTTTCACGCTCGATTAGCCGCAGACACTGTTGCCGGATACCCACTCAATATTTCTTCCGAAATGTCCATTTCAATATGTTTCATCGTTTCTTCTGGGTCTAGTAATAAAAATCTGGATTGGCATACTTTTGTCGCTTAGGGTAGATGTTGACTGAAATATTCTTACGTTTTCGCTTCTGAGGCGTTTCGCTCTGTTCAGCCTTCCTACGTTCAACTTCCGATTTAGCCATTTCAACCGCTTGGGCTACGGGCGTTACCAACTTGAGTGTTGGTTGTTGTTTCATTTCCGCTAGTTTTCTGAGATGAGCTCCGCTGCCTACGATATATCGACCTTCGTGATCGGGTTTAACGTAACCGTCTCTCAAGTCCTTGAAATGTTGATACCATTTTTCCGGGTCATCTACATAAGGCACCCATTTCTGTCGTTTATAATCGTATACCTCTATGGAACCCATAGTAATTTCCGTCACAGCGTATGTCCGTTGTCCACTTTACCGGGAAATGCTTCTTTGTTCTTATGTATGCTGTGGAAATCTACTGAGATAATCGTATCTCTTCTATAGAACACTCGTTCTTACTCATTCCCTTTCGTCGTCTTCCTCACTTTCACCATTTTCGTCAACCTTGTCAGCGTCTTTCACATTATAGTCCGGCCATATTTCGGTAAATAGATCTTTTCTGAGTTTAATCGCCTGTCTTACAGATTCGGCAAAATCCATTCCGTGCTCCTTTCTGAGAGTCTTTGCCGATTGCAAGATTTGCGGTTGTACGGATCCTTCTTCTAAGCGGTGATAATCGATAAGAAAATCCGCGTAATCTAACCTTAGTCGCTTACGTAGATTCGGTAAAAAATCATTCGCGCTTCTGGCCATAGCACCCCTACGGGTATGACCCTCATCCATGTATTCTTTGATTTTTTCGACGAACTGTTCCCAAATATCCTTTCTAAGCGGCTCTTGAAATCGCGAGTTCCATATTTCTTTACGCGTACTTCGTTCTCGCAAATCCGCCTTATATCTTTTACCAGGGGGTCCCATCGAGGGACGCCTCTTCACAGTTTCTTCGTCAATCGATTCCGTATCACTATCACTGTTATATCGTTTTTGACCCGTTAAAGGTACTCTTTCTTCAGTATCGTCATCGGAATCGTGTTCTGACTCGGGCATTTGTTCAAATATGTCGGTACGAAAACGGTCTTTTTCTGACGTTGTCGATTTCAGATCGACTACCAAATAGCCGTGGGGTTTAGCCGTCGCTCGCTCAAATACTTTCATAAATATCCCGCTATTCGAGGGATATATTCTCTTTGCCAAAGTAGCGACTTGTTGTCTGTCAATAGGATTATTGAATAGGACCAAGTATTGCGTGTTGAGAGCGATATCTCGGCAAGCTTTGCCCTGTGGGAATAGGTTCTGAGTTAGGTAGATGACCGATAAATTCCTATGGTGACTTCCTTTAGTAAAAAGATCGGCAATACGCTGGTCGCATTTAGCTTCCGTCATCAGATCGTCAAAAATAATGAGATTCTTTTTACTAAAATCGAAATAGTCCCTACTACGAGGGTTGTCCGAAAAGTTTTGAGACTGTGTCTATATCTCAAAAAGTATTTTAAATAAAGTTTTAAAAAGAGCTTGATTACAAAGAAAATTATTTTTGGAGCTTTCTTGCAGAAAATTAAGTTTGATTACTCCCTACATGGCAAGAAAATGGTTGCCAAGACAACTACCTCGTCTCGTCACGGAGCACTTTGGAATTACCGGAAATCAAAAAAAGATTATGCAATGTTAATATCTTACATAAGATACATTTTAGTCCAAAACGTAAGGTCAACACGTATGACGTCAGATAAACCTATGCTACATATTTGCAGAAAATTTTGACGTCATACAACGGAAAACAAGTCTATTACAAGTAACGAAAGTATACTCACCCTTTCAAGATATATCGGAAAAAACTCCGACGTTGACGTCACGCACGGAGCAACGCACGGTTATTAAGCACTGTGAAAATGTGGGAATGACTCCTACGGATACAAATAAGTTTTTAAAAATGGATCAAAAGCGTCCTTACTGTTCTATGGCATTAGTATTCCGTTGGCATAAACGTTTTAAGGACAGATCCTCCATTTATTTCCCACGGTAAGAATTTTTTTATTTTTTCTGTACTGATATTTAAATATATGAGAAGTAAAAAAATGACTTAAAAACTATAGGTCACCAAGCGAATTAAGAAGTTATTGAATTTCAAGGGAGACTACTCTTGTCTAAAATTGCAAAAATGAGGTGTCACTTAAATACCCACAAAAAAGGTGTTCGAAATGACTAGGATTACATTAAAAAGTCTTTATTGTGTTCAATATGTTTTATTCTGTCGAAATGAGTTTCAATTTGGGAAAATTTAGTGATGATTTTGAAATTTTTAGTAAAACATTCTTTCAAAGTAGCTGAAATTGCTCTTTTTTCGCAACGTTTCTGATAATAAAAAATATTCCAGCGGTAAGAATTTTTCTTTTTTGGTATAGACATAGTGCTTGGTCATACCTACAAAAACAAAAAAAGAAAAATATATCAAACCAAGCGTTTTTCTTAGTTATAAGTAAAATTTGGTTTACTTTTTGCAGCTCTGTCCGAATTTTTTTCACTATTTTTATCCATTTTCTTCCTTATTACCAGCTTTAGATAATAAAACGTGTCATCTTTTGTGTCCATCTGAAGCGGACTATCTCATAAAGACACCACGTTGCTTTTGTTGCTCCGTTTCCTATCGCTAACGCCACATTTTGAACGCGCAACAGAAAGCGAAATGTACCATCCGAGTACTATTACACTTTAATTGACCAAACAGAGAAAATTGAAATAACCGAAAAGGGTCTTGTCATTTATCAACCAAACATTATCTAAATGTAAGAAATACATTTGCTGAAAAAGGCCAATTACTGAAACAGCTTTATTTCGTTATTTAGGATATGCGCAGTAAGTTGCGCAGTAACAACTGGAGGATCTGTCATTAAGGACGGTAATGAAGATGTGAATGATTTAAAACGGAGCGGGAGGTCATCACCTCACAAACATAAAAAGCTTTATTTCAGAATTGTATTGCTACAAATCGGTATGAAAAATACAAGACTTACGCGTGGCAGTACGATCAGCTGTTGCACGGTATGAAAAAGAGTGGTATGGACATGTTTTACCCAATGGGTTGAACGCCATCGTAAGTGTGTGCGTTATTGTGGGGAATATTCTGAAAAACTGTGAAAATGACGTTACGTCATAATGCAACGAAGTGCTCTGTCAAGTGTTACTTGTATGTTTTAAAATTTATGTTGTAACGGTTCACATCGTAGTATCTTATTGAAATTTTCAGGAATAATCTGATATATATGCAATTATCTGTAGGTAAAGTTTTAAATATATCACACGTGTAGTTCGTTTTTTATTAAGACAGTCTCAAAACTTTCCGGGCAACCCTCGTACTTAAAAAGTCTGGGATACCGGGACTGAATTCTATCCAAGGTATCGTTCGCTGGATTTCGTCGTAAAGGGGTTGCCACTGTCCGAAACACCATATTATACGTTCGACGGGTTCTTTGATCATGTTGGAAAGTAACATTATTCTAGTCCATTCAGTTTTTCCGCTACCACTCGGTCCGCTTACTACCATCGTGAATGGGTGTTGAAACATCATTTTTTCGGAAGCCGAAATTCGCGTCTCATCGACCCCTCCTCCATGTTTATTACTTTGGTGTCTACGCATGTTGTCAAGCCTCGAGAATGACATATGACTAACTGGACAGTTATGCATTTTCAAGTAGCCGTTTGATTCGGCCATTCTTACGTTCGTTTGTTTAGGTCATTCTTACGAACTTAAGTCCTCCTCCTCCTCCTCCTCCTCCTCCTCCTCCTCCTCCTCCTCCTCCTCCTCCTCCTCCCCCTCCCCCTCCTCCTCCTCTTCCTCCTCCTCCTCCTCCCCCCTCCTCCTCCTCTTCCTCCTCCTTCTCCTCCTCCTCCCCTCCTCCTCCTCCTCCTCGTCCTCCTCCTCCCCCCTCCTCCTCGTCCTCCTCCTCCCCCTCCTCCTCCTCGTGCGTAAGAATGGCCGAATCAAACGGCTACTTGAAAATGCATAACTGTCCAGTTTGTCATATGTCAATCTCGAGGCTTGACAACATGCGTAGACAACAAAGCAATAAACACGGAGGAGGGGTCGATGAGACGCGAATTTCGGCTTCCGAAAAAATGACGTTTCAACACCCATTCACGATGGTAGTAAGCGGACCGAGTGGTAGCGGAAAAACTGAATGGACTAGAATAATGTTACTTTCCAACATGATCAAAGAACCCGTCGAACGTATAATATGGTGTTTCGGACAGTGGCAACCCCTTTACGACGAAATCCAGCGAACGATACCTTGGATAGAATTCAGTCCCGGTATCCCAGACTTTTTAAGTAGTAGGGACTATTTCGATTTTAGTAAAAAGAATCTCATTATTTTTGACGATCTGATGACGGAAGCTAAATGCGACCAGCGTATTGCCGATCTTTTTACTAAAGGAAGTCACCATAGGAATTTATCGGTCATCTACCTAACTCAGAACCTATTCCCACAGGGCAAAGCTTGCCGAGATATCGCTCTCAACACGCAATACTTGGTCCTATTCAATAATCCTATTGACAGACAACAAGTCGCTACTTTGGCAAAGAGAATATATCCCTCGAATAGCGGGATATTTATGAAAGTATTTTTGAGCGAGCGACGGCTAAACCCCACGGCTATTTGGTAGTCGATCTGAAATCGACAACGTCAGAAAAAGACCGTTTTCGTACCGACATATTTGAACAAATGCCCGAGTCAGAACACGATTCCGATGACGATACTGAAGAAAGAGTACCTTTAACGGGTCAAAAACGATATAACAGTGATAGTGATACGGAATCGATTGACGAAGAAACTGTGAAGAGGCGTCCCTCGATGGGACCCCCTGGTAAAAGATATAAGGCGGATTTGCGAGAACGAAGTACGCGTAAAGAAATATGGAACTCGCGATTTCAAGAGCCGCTTAGAAAGGATATTTGGGAACAGTTCGTCGAAAAAATAAAAGAATACATGGATGAGGGTCATACCCGTAGGGGTGCTATGGCCAGAAGCGCGAATGATTTTTTACCGAATCTACGTAAGCGACTAAGGTTAGATTACGCGGATTTTCTTATCGATTATCACCGCTTAGAAGAAGGATCCGTACAACCGCAAATCTTGCAATCGGCAAAGACTCTCAGAAAGGAGCACGGAATGGATTTTGCCGAATCTGTAAGACAGGCGATTAAACTCAGAAAAGATCTATTTACCGATATATGGCCGGACTATAATGTGAAAGACGCTGACAAGGTTGACGAAAATGATGAAAGTGAGGAAGACGACGAAAGGGAATGAGTAAGAACGAGTGTTCTATAGAAGAGATACGATTATCTCAGTAGATTCCCACAGCATACATAAGAACAAAGAAGCATTTCCCGGTAAAGTGGACAACGGACATACGCTGTGACGGAAATTACTATGGGTTCCATAGAGGTATACGATTATAAACGACAGAAATGGGTGCCTTATGTAGATGACCCGGAAAAATGGTATCAACATTTCAAGGACTTGAGAGACGGTTACGTTAAACCCGATCACGAAGGTCGATATATCGTAGGCAGCGGAGCTCATCTCAGAAAACTAGCGGAAATGAAACAACAACCAACACTCAAGTTGGTAACGCCCGTAGCCCAAGCGGTTGAAATGGCTAAATCGGAAGTTGAACGTAGGAAGGCTGAACAGAGCGAAACGCCTCAGAAGCGAAAACGTAAGAATATTTCAGTCAACATCTACCCTAAGCGACAAAAGTATGCCAATCCAGATTTTTATTACTAGACCCAGAAGAAACGATGAAACATATTGAAATGGACATTTCGGAAGAAATATTGAGTGGGTATCCGGCAACAGTGTCTGCGGCTAATCGAGCGTGAAAAGGGGTCAGCCAACACGTATACGAGCACCCGGAAACATTGGGTGAAGAGTTCCAAGACATTGCGAATTTTTCCCTAAGCAAAAAAATCGGGTACAATTTCGATCCGAAGAACGAGGATGATACTGAGTCTAAATCGAATTGCTCGTGTCGAAGTATAGACGTTTAAAAGACATTATTGCCTAAAATGTGTGTTTTCAGTCTGTTATTGGCATTGTATAACCAGCAGAAAGCGGGCGGATATCCAGAGAAATCGTGCATTAATCGGCAGATTCACGTGGGATATCGGACCAGTTTTGCACTCAAATATCCTCGATCGGGGATTTGTTGTGAGTGCTTCAGAAAATTGAAAATAAAGCCGAAATTTTGTCATTTCCCTTTTCCGCGATGTAAATTCTTGTAAGACCCCATTTCCAGTTTACATCCCAATAAATAAACTAGGTCTCCCAGTGTAACTAACCATATCTGATGACGTAATAATTATAGTGACGTAGGTTTAATTCTTGGAATCAAAAAGTAAACAAACGGGAAGCTGACAGATTTTAAACTAAAAGTGTATTTCGTGGACATGGAAGGATAGAAATTAGAATTGAGTGGTTGTGGTCTAGGTCAAATGTGGTGGTAAGCCTATGTATTTCTTGTTCTTCTTTTAATTACTGCAATTTTTCCTTTACAACTTTGTTTTTATTGAAATGAACGAATGTCTGAAACGAACCAAACGGTCCAGAGATCTACCTTGGAAATTCCGGCCTTTTAATTTATTACTCGCACTGAAATGAACGTTAGGATAACCGGAGCATGTTTCCAAAAGAAAACTAAGTCGAATATTGTTAGGATTTCGCCAACCCAAATGAAGATTATGTCAGTAAAAATGCGATGAAACTTGACTATAGCTACACGATGAAAATCTAACGGCCCGTCTAGTGGATATCGCACTTACTCGATATATGTCGAGTCGAATGCCGGAAAACTCTGGTATCTGCCGGTGTAAATGTGGCTAAATTTTCACTAAGTTTTTTAGTTATTCGTCTTATTTTATTACATTTCTTTGCAAATTATTCATATTTTATGCAATAATAGCGTCAATTCACGTTTTTTCGGTCGTTAACATTCTCAGAGGCCCACAAAATGGGTTATCGCCTTCGACCTCCGGTCTCAGGCGATAACGCATTTTTTGGGCCTCTGAGAATGTTAACGACCTCAAAAACGTGAATTAACCCTATATTGTTTTTTATGTATATAATAAACCATGATGCGCATGTAAAAAATATTGTGAATGATTTTTTTTATAAAAATAAAGATATAAAGAATAAAACTGCCTTTGTTTTTTATGATTCATCCTAAATGACCATAAATTTCGCCCCCAAAATGTGGAAACGCCCGTGGTTTACTACACCTGTCAACTATCAATGCGTCGCCTGTCACGAATGCGTTATAGTGCATCTGTCAATTCTCAGACAGAACGTCACCAGACAAAAATGCGTCGTTATAAAAACTGTACCTGTCAGCTGTCAGTAAACGAGTTCGTCAGTTGTCCATTACCTCACCTGTCAAAATGCTATGACGTCAACTGCACCTGTGTCTTGTCCAAACACGAATCGACGCATGCGCAATTTCTATTTTGAATCATTTCTAGTTTTGACGTTGAAGGAATAACACGTATTTTTGTGAGAGCATGCGCGTAAAATTTCATTTTAAAGGAGGACGTTGAAGTTATAACAGGTATTTATATTTTTTCGTTTTGTGAGATATTAGTACCGGTTATTTAAACTTTATTAGAAACGTGCTAAAACTCGATATCGTTAAAACAGTGTCGTCATCCTTTTGATCAGAAAGTTTATAAGAATACCTTTCCAACGGTACCGGAATTATTTAAATCGGTTGGTAAATAAGCGAGAAATCGCGTTTTTTCGATTTCATTTTAGGTCACGTGACTTTATATAAACTCGTATAACTCGAGAACGGTGAGAGCTAGGCATATAAAACTATACATTTTTAGAATCAGCGAGCCGAGACCTTTCCAATGGTATATAATTTATTCTCGAAGTTGAAAATCAAGTTTAAAAATCTCTGTTACGTCATAACTCGGAAACGGTCGAAAATCGAATCGACAACCTAGGGTTAATTTTGAAGAGTTTTAGGAGGGCTTTCATTTGAAACACAAATTAACAAAATCGATATCGTAAACGGTTGCAAAAAAGATGAAAAACCGATTTTGACGTTCATTTTATCGCTAAATCTGTAACATTTTTAGTCATCCTACATCAAAACGAGGCTATACACGTTGTATAACCAGCCTATACACTGTAGATTATAAAAGTGACGTCACAAACGTGGACATTGCGTCACCCGTATTATATAAACTGTACTATGTCAACTGTCAATTACCGAGTGCCTCGCCTGTCGAAAATGTCTAGACTATGACGTCAACTGTACGATGTCAACTGTCAGTTACCGAGTGCTTCATCTGTCAAAAATGTCTAGACTATGACGTCAACTGTATGATGTCAACTGTCATTTATCCAGTGCTTCATCTGTCATGGGTATTATATAAAATGTACTAGGTCAGCTGTCAATTACCGAGTGCATCGCCTCGCTATGACGTCAACTGCACCTGTGTCTTGTGCGAACGTGTCCGAACGTGTATGGACATGAATCGACGCATGCGCGCATTCATTTTTAATCATTTCTTGTTTGGGCGTTGAAGGGATAACACGTTCTTTTTTGCGAGATTATGCGCGTAAAATTTCATTTCAACGAAGGACGTTAAATGGATTACAGGTAGATTTCATTATGTATCTTTTAGCTTTGTTGTAAACATGTAACCTTATCGTTTTTAAATATTTATATTTTTTAATAGGTCATGGCTGTCTAAAAATAGAAGGTCAAATGATCGTCTAAAAATAGAAATCATGTCATCTATTTTTAACACTGTCAAAAAAGTAGGTCATTCAACATGGCCGCTGTTCTAAAAATAGAAATATCCTTATGTAAATGAGTTGCCATATAAGGTAATAATTTGACAGCGATTACGTCATCTTTGTTTACAAGCAAACCGTCGCATATACTACTATGGGAGAAAAACATGGTTTATACGCTGACTGATCTGGAGCCAAGTCGTTCTTCAATGCTTCTTGGGACATTTTCTCCAAGATCCGGGCTTATTCAAAGCAGGAGAATGGAATGATTTCCTTTGAACAAAAGTTATTTCTCATATGCATTAACGGTAAAAGGGATGAACAACAACAATAACAACAACATCAACAACGTAATGCGTTGACGGAGTGAGATTGAGTCTACTAAACTATCTTGTTTTAAGCTGCAGTTACGAGGTTTTTGTTATACACCTTTAGAACAGGTGTTTTTATGCAAATAAATTCGGAAACAATGTCTACTTACACCAGCGTTGATCTTTTGCTCATGATATTGAAACATGTTTCTCATTTAATTACAGTATGTTCCAAGCATTTATATCCCTACTGTCGCCGGTGGACCACTATAGAAGTTATACAACACGGGTTCAGCTTTGTAACAGAAGACAAACACCATACATACCCTGGTTCGAGCATTTTCTCCTTCACTGTCGGGAAAATACCAGCAGCAAAAACAAGAGCGGTGATTCATTTAACCCATACATATTGGTAGCTAAAGATTCAAAGGGAGAAGTCAATGAAAATGTAAGTGAAGGTGGAGTAAACGAAAAAGCAAAGTTTCCATCAAAAGAGAAACCCCGAAGTCCGAAAGGAAATGCGAAAATGATGTCCATACTGAAGAATAAAAAGCGTAAAGGCAGGTACAGAAAATTGAAAAGGTTGTTCAACCTGTTCAAAAGAAAGCAGAAGAAGACGGTAACATTCTTGTTATCGGAGATCGAGTTGTCCAGAGAATCCGAACATGAAATGAATGATTCGAACTTAAAGCACCTAGCCAAAACTCGAATATTCCCGGTTGAGTTTAGGAACAATGTTACCAAGTCCCCTGGTGCTCTGTACAAAACAAAACAAGATGCGTACCAATACAGGAGCCACCTTCATAACGATAGTTCGTTATTCGCCATTAGGAAGTTCAGTGAAGAGTTGTCAAGAGAAATCATTGGTGACGTTTTAATAACAATATCACCATTAAACAAGGATCTAGACGAAGCAACTGTCGCCGATGAGAGGGTCCGTGTACAGTTGGGAAAAAGAGAAGACAATCGAGTTGACAAAGAAGTATCTAGATCTCAACAGTCAGGTAATTATCCTAATCCGAGTCTTCTCTGATGTAAATACGCTCTTTGATATTTTGATTTTTCGCTATTTACAGTAAATAGCGAAAAATCAAAATATCAAAGAACGTATTTACATCAGAGAAGACTCGGATTAGTAATTATCCCTGTCTCTGACGACATGTTTTCAAACATTTTTGCAAATCAAAACTTGGTTCTGACGTCCCTAATAGAAAATGACTGGGAAAACATTGAGGCAAAAGCATTTTCAACTTTTGCCCCAATGTTTTCTTGGCTATGATATAGACAAATTGCATGACAATTTATGCCAATTTTGTGGTCTTCAGCAGCTTTCAAACTTGTCCACCTAAACATTTTGCCGTTTTGAAAAGGGTTTACTGATTTGAAATTCCCACAGATGAAATAATACTAGAACATGTAAAAAACATTGAATATTTTTACCATATAACCAAGAAAAAACTAAAAAAAAGAGAGAAAAAAATGCTTGTTATTAGATCCGTGTGAATTTCACATTACATATAAGTATGTTGATTTTTTAGGTGCCCACTTAATAATTTAATATACGTGTACTAATGAACACTGCATTTGTAACAATAGAAGCTGATATAACCATTTCAGAAGCTGATGGTACGGCTAACAAATCAAAAACAAAAGAGCCTTCCAGAACAACTCGTTTAGGTCCCTCAGGTTGGTTACACAACAAGTTAAGCCGTAGGAAGGACAAAAAGCAGACGAGAGCCGACATTCACCACGTTAACCTCATACAGAGTGATATTGACGAGATAGATAATCTACTAGAGGGCCTGCCTGGTCATAGTAACATCGATACACCACTCAAAGATGACACAATGAACAAGACACAGGCAGACAATACTAAAGTTCAAATGAAAGAAAATGGTAGAAAACACGATTCGGAGAAAAAGTCTGATGTTTTGCAGAAGCTAGAAGCCCGCAGACAGTCGTACGTTCCTCCGTCCGTACTGCGAGACAGGAGAAAATCTCTGTTTGAACAAGCATATGACGATGAACGGGACGATGATATAGAAGACGAATTTGCAAAAAGCATGGACAAAAAACTTACCAATTTGAAAGGAAGAAGAAAATCTGTGGCGGTAGAGTTGCTAGAATTCGACGAAAGCTCCGAGTTCCAAACACGAGGGAATCAAAGTAATAACTACAATGACGCCATAACACAGTGGAATTCAGTGTCACGTGACTGGGAGGTCCCGCATACTTCTTACTATCAGCATATTGGTGATGGAGGCAATGCAGATGTGTCTAGCATGCTAATGAAGAGTACATCGGCAGACGACATGGGTATGTTTTGGAAAACAACCGACAACTGTTTGTCTTATGATGGGGATACAGGAGTTTATTTGAAGTCTCCCTATGACCAGCTCTTTCTGTTACAAAAAATGGCATTGGATACCCACGAACACTCCAGCAAACGCGTTCGAGAATGTCTGGAAAAGTTACTGCGCGCAGCAAATAAAGCTTCGTACACTGATTTGTTAACGTTGTCATTAAACATGGAATAAAAGTTAGAATGTCTAGAGTAGTGTCTAGTTTTTGTCGTATCATTTAACCCTTTTCCAAACAACGAAATCTTGGGGTGTTCCAATTTGAAAGCAGTTGCAGACATCAATATGATTGTTGATAAAGGTTATATTTGTGTAAAATATGACACAGAACATATTGAGAAAAGAAGAAAAATTGTTAGCATTTTCTTCTGCCTCAATGTTTTCGCATACCTTTTCTATTGGGACGTCAAAACCAGGTCTTGTTTGGGAAAGGGTTAAAATGAGCCAGAATCTGGTAAAATAAATCGGCTTGTGCATACGCATAGTCTGATCGAGATCCATGTTGTTCTATGATAGTTTCTTCATTGACTGTAGAGAACAAAATTGGTTCAATGGACCCAGGTCAAGCTGATCCCGGAAACTTCCTAACACTTGCAGGTAGAAAAGAACAAGACCAGCCTGCACATGAGTGCACTCTGACCTTATTCTGTGCTGCCTGGTTCTTAAAATTTAGCATTACAGGGGTTGAGCCATTACCAAACGACAAAATTTTGGAGTAGTCCAATTTGAAAGAAGTTGCAGACGACATTTCAACGTGAAGACATTTCGTAATTGTATGGCTTTTTGGGTAGAAAACATTGTGGGAAATGAAGAAATTGCTTGTCACAAGCAATTTCTTCATTTTCCACAAAGTTTTCCAAAGCCATTATATTGTGGGGAGTCAAAAGGAGTCACTGTGTGGTAATGGGCTAAGTACAGTCCGATCTTGTTCTACGGTGGTCATCAATTCCGCCTTTTTGTTTACAGATGCGGGCTCAAGTATAAATTTGTTGTAGCCAAGGCGGATTTTCTGAAATTCAATTCTTATGAAGACCAGTAGGCATTTTCTGCATTGGGTTGTTCTGGAATTTGAGAAAAAAACTGGTATTATAACGTTTATTTTTCAAAACTGCAACTAGATGAACATGAAACACTTAGTGTTTTATATTGGGGATAAGTATATTTACAAAATTCATCAATATAAATTTGAAGAATTTTTGGAGAAAAAGTGGAAAAATTGCATGAAATATCGCGATTTTTGGGAAAATCATAAATACATGTATCAATATTGGAATCAAACTCAATCATATGCACAATTTTGAACTAATGTATTTCAAAAACAACAATTAAACAAATAATTATGTTGAGAAACAAGTTATAACTACTTTTGTATTACCATAGCAACCATTTTTTATTCCTTAGCAACCGTTTCTTTCCCTAAGCAACGTCATGAAAAACGGAATTTTTACGTGACAAAATATTTCATTCTGACATATAAAATAGGTAATCTTGAAAATAAAATAAAAAATTATAGGGTTAATAAACATGTTTAAAGTACTAAGGAATTACCTTAGCAACCATTTTCATTCCTTAGCAACTGCTTCTTTCCCTTAGCAACAGCTTTAAAATACGAGTTTTGATTAAAAATAAGCTTCATTTCTGAGCATGAAAACTGAAATGTAAACTTTGGATTGCTTGTCTTTCTACCATATTTTTTAAGAAAAAAAAATATTGAAAAAATTGAAATTAATGGTTGCTGTGGTAACCCAAAGTTGACACTCTTTCCAATAAATCTTAAATAAAAACAAAAAAACTGATTTAGAACTCTTTTTTCATATCTGCATTTAGGTATACATTAAATGTTTACAAAGGAACAGTCCCATTACAAGAATCACAAATATAACTGTAAACATTTTTTTGAATTTTTTTTTTTTGGAAAATTTTAAAGGGTTAGGTGAAAGGTGTAAAACTTGAAAACTTGAAATTCTGACATTATGTTCTCAAATAATGTATTATTTATACTGATCAGTAAACATATCTAAAAACCTGCGAGAATTGTCTACACTTGGCACAAAAGTTTGTACTTTGAAAATTGCAAGAAGCGACATACGAGGTTTTGCATTTACACCGACGATATATTCTTTTCAAATTTTTTAGCAAAAAAATGTTTAAAGTTATATTTGTGATTCTTGTAATGGGACTGTTCCTTTGTAAACATTTAATGTATACCTAAATGCAGATATGAAAAAAGAGTTCTAAATCAGGTTTTTTTTTTAAATTTAAGATTTATTGGAAAGAGTGCCAACTTTGGGTTACCAAAGCAACCATTAATTTCATTTTTTTTCAATATTTTTTTTGAAAAAAAAATATTTTATGGTAGAAAGACAACCAATCCAAAGTTTTCAATTTTCATGCTCAGAAATGAAGCTAATTTTTAATCAAAATTTGTATTTTACAGCTGTTGCTTAGGGAAAGAAACAGTTGCTAAGGAATGAAAATGGTTGCTATGGTAATTCCTTAGTACTTTTAACATGTTTCTTAACCCTATAATTTTTTATTTTATTTTCAAGATTATCTATTCTATATGTCAGAATGAAATATTTTGTCGCGTAAAAATTCCGTTTTTCATGACGTTGCTTAGGGAAAGAAACGGTTGCTAAGGAATGAAAATGGTTGCGATGGTAATGCAAAAGTAGTAATAACTTGTTTCTCAACATAATTATTTGTTTAATTGTTGTTTTTGAAATACATTAGTTCACAGTTGTGCATATGATTGAGTTTGATTCCAGTATTGATATTTATGATTTTCCCAAAAATCGCGATATTTCATGCAATTTTTCCACTTTTTTCCCAAAAATGCTTCAAATTTATATTGATGAATTTTGTAAATATACTTATCCCCAATATAAAACACTAAGAGTTTCATGTTCATCTAGTTGCAGCTTTGAAAAATAAACGTTATAATACCAGTGATTTTTCTCAAATTCCAGAAAGTCTGCATAATTATGTGTTGATTGTGGTCTCCATAGCAACATATCTGCATGATGTTAACCTTTGCAATGTTTCAATGGTGAAATTCACACATTATAGATTACTTATCCTGTCATTTTATTTTCAAGATTACCTATTTTATATGTCAGAATGAAATATTTTGTTACGTAAAAATTCCCTTTTTCATGATGTTGCTTAGAGAAAGAAACGGTTGCTAAGGAATAAAAATGGTTGCTATGGTAATTCAAAAGTAGTTATAACTTGTTTCTCAACATAATTATTTGTTTAATTGTTGTTTTTGTAGTACATTAGTTCACAGTTGTGCATATGATTGAGTTTAACTCCAGTATTGATATTTATGATTTTCCCAAAAATCGCGATGTTTTATGCAATTTTTCCACTTTTTTCCCAAAAATGCTTCAAATTTATATTGATGATTTTTGTAAATATACTTATCCTCAATATAAAACACTAAGTATTTCATGTTCATCTAGTTGCAGTTTTGAAAAATAATCGTCAAAATACAAGTGTTTTTTTTTTTTTCTCAAATTCGAGAAAGTCTGAAAATGTGTTGTTTATTGTCTCCGTAGCAACATACCTGTATGTTGTAAACCTTTGAAATGTTTCAGTGGTGAAATTTCATACATTATAGATTATCAATCTTGTCATTTTACTTTCAAGATTACCTATTTTATATATCAGAATGAAACATTTTTTTTTACTTAAAATTCTGTTTTTCATGATGTTGCTAAGGAAAAGAAACGGTTGCTAGGGAATAAAAACGGTTGCTATGGAAATGTCCAAGTAGTTATAACATGTTTCTCAACCTCATAAATTGTTTTTATGCTGTTTTTGAGGTAAAATGATCAAAACTGTGCATATGTTTACGGTTAAATCTATTCATAGTACATTGTATTTCTCATTTTTTCCAAAATTTGTGAATTTTGGGCATTTTTTACACATTTCCCTTCAGAGTGCCTCAAAATTTTATTAATGATTCTTGTAAAGGAAATCTTCCTCAATTATAGACACTGCGTGGTTTATGTGTATCTGGTTGCAGATTTTTAAAAAACGATTTTATATGAGGGCATTTTTTCAAAATTGTGAATTATTGAAAAGTAGGTCAACTTTTGGTAGCCATAGCAACATAAATATAAGGTTTAACGTTTTAAAAACATTCTTTTGTGAAATTTGATATGTTATTGAATTATGATATAATGTATTGAAGTATATTGTATATTTGTAAATGTAAATAAAATCTACTTCAAAATCGTGAAAAATCATTTCATTTCCTCAGTATCCATGGCAACAACAAAAAAAAATCCCCAAAAAATAGAAAAAAGGAAAAAAATGAAAACGAATGGCATCATATGTCTAGTTTCATTGCTGTGGTCAGTTTAAAGTAAAAAAATGAATATCGAAAATTTTTGAGTTTCCAAAAAAGCTTGATGGTTCGTGTCAGGCTCTCTTAAGTACTTATTTACCGTATTTATTCCTATAAAGGACAGTAAAGGGACAGTAAAGTTTTCGCACGTGCGATAATGATTCTACATTGCGTAAGGCAACAAATTGAACTTGACCAGTATGTATCGAAATGGTATTAATGTTTATCAGATAATTGCAAATTTGAAATACGCCACATTTGATGATAAATTAGACTACACCGAAAAAGAAATCCAGGGTGCCTTAAGGTATGCAACCCATCATTAACACTGAAGAGCCAGAAGCGAAATTTGAAAAGTACCAGTAGTTCCAAACCTTTGTTATATTTCCATTCCAAATACAAATATAACCATCTTAACGGTTTAGAATTTTGAATTATTGCATACTTATGGAATTATTCGACAAAAATGTTCAGAATTACCACCCTTGCATATGAATAAAGAATAAAATAATATTTGTAAATTATTTTCCTCTTAAAGCATAACTTGAAATCCGATATGGTGAATCAACTATGTGAAGTGTTTTTACAATTGTGAGTAATTTGGTGCATTTCGTATGACTAGAAAGGGGTGTTTTAATGATAGGCTGTATACCTTAACTAAACACGTTTGAAAGTAATATTACTTTGCATATGTCAGCTACAACCACCGATATAATTATATATGACAGCGACTTCAGGCGGCAGAAATTTAAAACGAATTAATCAAGTTTATCGTAGGTGGGTAAATTGTTTGTGAATGAATTGTAAAAACAACAACAAAGTGCGCAAGCACAATTTTGAAATATACATTTTTCAAAAGTGGTCTACAAAATACTTTTGAAGTTGTCACATTGATTTTGAGTTTAGAACTGCGAATCCAAACTGTGAACAGTATACGAGGGGTGATCCAAAAGTTCGTATAATGGATTAATAAAACTCTAGGAGTATTGACTGTCAAAACAAAAGTTATACAGTCATTAAATGTACTGGTGGTGAACTCGGACAAAGGGAGGAACATTTTTCATGTACAGCATAATCAAAATATTGCGAAAAAGGACAACTTCTTGGAAAACCGAGAACGTAGTTATCCTTGAATGAAGTTAGCTAGTTTTTCACAAAAACATACACAGAGGTCTGATCTAGGTAGTACTACTACTTACACGAAGTTTCTTTATTCAGAAAAACTGCCTTTACGAAAAAAAGTTTGACATTTCTTTATTTTTCATATGTAATTCATGGTGGTACTATTTTTTTGGCAACATGAGGTATGGTTAGATAATGGGGTCATTTTTTTCAAGCTGTCAAAGGCGGTTTTATCATAAATGATCATTTATTTTAAGTCTGTCAATTAAATTCAAGTAAAAATTGTTGCCACAGCCACAACATATGTCACTTGATACCTTAGGCCTTATTTTATTTTTCAATTTACATGCTATCAAGTTTTATCCCATAAATTCAAAAGTATAACCCATTATAAAAGTTCTTTGTTATCAAAATTATATCAACAGTTAGTATAATATTCCCTTTGATTGTTAAGCAATATTGCTCAGTAATTGCATTGAAACTATACAGAAAAAAACGTGATACATAACTGGAAAATAAAATTTTGTAATAACCAACTTTGTACACCATACTATTCTTAATTCAAGTTGAAATCTTATTTCAATTAACAATTCATTTAAAATGTAAATATGGGAATAGAAGACATTTAAATTGTGTTTAGTATGCGTGGAAGTTGTTTATTTACGAAATAATTAGTTATTGAACCAATTTTCAAAATGTCAACAAACACGAGTTCCGGTTTCTTATCATTCATAATAACAAATGACGCGATCAATAATCTTTGAAAATCGAAGAAGGATCGTGTATTCATTGTCTTTAAACTTATATATGCTCTTAATTCTGATCAATTGCCAGCGAATATATACCTTTTTAAACCCCAAACTGTAAAATGTTTCCATCCGTGTTCATATTGTTTACACGTCCGGCGGATTACACACGGCATATAGCCGCATATGAGTAAGGCGCGTTAGTAAGTAGTCCGTATTTTTCAGATGTCAAGTATCAAATTCCACGATCGGTTCTATCCTTAATTTTGTACAATTTATCATCAATACAATAGTTTATCAATGTTTTGTCAAATGTTTTATTTTTTTAAAGATACAAATTTGCGGAATAATTTTCTCGTCTACCTCGGCAAGAAGGAAGGTGTAGAAACCGAAACTGAAAATAGGTAGACTCATTTTATAACAGAAAAGGTTGTTTACTGTCCATGGATCGTTGCTTTGTGCCATTGAAACACGCACTACAGATATCAGGTATGACAGCTGCAATGCAATAGCTTGTGTAAACCTTATAAGTACTTGTGAATTACATCGTGCAAATTTTGAAAACAATTTTTGCAAAATGGCCGACCCAAAAATCTTGGCATGCCATGTGTTTTCGTGAATATCTCGGTTACCGCTTTCACTATTCTGTGTACGATGGTAGTAGTACCTCATTTAGAATTTGCACATTATATTGACATATTTGAATGGAGAAAATTTGTTATGGGGAAAAAGTTGCTGGTTTTGGGAGAAATCCCAATTTTTCGACTTTTTCATTGGATTTTTCTTCTCTGTTTTGCTCTGTCTGGCAAATGACCTATGCATATAGCATGTTATTGTCATAATGTACAAGGACATGTAAGTAATTTTCATTGAAACAATTGTTTGAATTGTTGGCAGGAGTGAGTCTGAGGGACACAATATCACCCGCTCTGGACTTTTCTAATCCCTTAATGCATACTTATGGAAATATTTGACCAAAATGTTCAAAATTACCTCCCTTGCATATGAAAATAGAGTAAAACAATATTTGTAAATTATTATCTTCTTGTAGCATAATCTTGAAATCCGGCCTGGTGAATCAACTTGTGTGAAGTGTATTTACATGTCTGTGAAATTAGATGCATTTCGTTTGGCTAGAAAGTGGTGTTTTCATTCTCAGTTCGTAAACCTTAAGATCGATTTACCGTCAAAGCGGAGTCGATCACTATTTACCCAGTTCTGACGTCGTTAATCAGATTTTGATCGATTGCAAGACTATCTTGGCATTCATTATCTACCATTGAAGTCCGAATCTTGGGTGTCACTTCAACTTAATTTCTCTGTAGCATATATTCTTGTTTTCTTCATCGTTTTAAATGTCTGTGTTTGTGTATGACCAAGATCGTGGCAGAATTTGATGACTGACCGACACTCTAATTTTGGTACCGACGTCATATCGCTATTCAATTGATTTGTTCTATCCTATGAAAAATCAAGGTGGTCATACCACGTGATAAATGACATCATAAACTGACGGTGTTATGGTAAATTGTCACCCCACGTCAACATTTCAAACGGCTGTAATTACTTAATCTTTTGTTTAAATTAAGCGAGACTGGGCCTATTCGAAGCGCAATTTTGTAATTTATAAACACATGTTTACATCTTGTTCCAAAAAAGTGGTGCGGTTTAAGCAATATTCGTGGACAACTTCGTGAAACCGGAGAAAATCTGGTAGAAGACCGGAAAAATGTGGTAGATACTACGGTAAGCAAACCCATAATTTGTAAGAGAATGGCATATCTGTATCAATAATATGTTGATAACTTCATAGTGATATTGAAATAAGTCTAAGTTTACCTACACAAGAACGTGCAATTGGTAAAACCGTATAAGGACATCGTAGTAAAGGCCGTCATGAATCGGCTACAACGGCAAGCAATTTCTACCAAGCTACATTGGAAAGCATATTATGAATGGTTTCAGAAAACAAATCCAAATGAGTATCTTTTGCGAACCATAATGTTTTATTCAAATGTTTATCACATATTATGTCTTTGTAACTTCGGTGTGTTGAATTCTTCCTTAAGTAGGGCTCCTCTTACTTATTTTGTAGATGACCATTTGGTTGGTGTCTGTTTCGCCACCGACTTCTTTCCACCGCTTCTAATTCGCTTTAGTTGACAAGGTGTAACAGGCTTCAATGGTGAACGTTTGATGTCTATGATATCTACGTGTCTCGCAGGGAATTCCACGTAATTGGTAATTACAAATTGTTTTAGAAACTTTTAGTTCTTCTTCTTTCGGTCTTTTTTTTTTTATCTTTTTTCGCAAGTTAGGCCCACCATCATCCTAAAAATAAACAAAGATTGAATGTTAATCGTGTATGAATAATCCTTTTTTTTTTTTGATAGCCTAAAAACGTTTAAAGTTACCATGGAACTGTCGACATATGATTAGACACATGGACAGGACTACTGAGGTTTCGTTCAAGAACGAACACGAATCTCAGACAAAGTTTATAGATCTTTAAGTTAAAAATGTGGTTTCATGTTTACATTTCAAGTCACTCGGAAATATACAAATATACGGGACTAGTCACACAAAAGGGGACCAAATGAGAATGGTGAAAAGTAACGACCCGTATCAGACTGTGCAGTTTGCACAGACTAAACGGGAATAGAATTCCATTGCGGTCTTTTTACGCATGACTGGTCAAATACTCAGCAGCCAGGGAAAACACAAACAAACTAGATGGTTGTCCCATGACAATTGCTATCGAGTCCGCAAAATGCTCTAGATGAATTTCATTTCGACATTTGACAGTGAGCTGTTACCTTGATCTTGTAGTTTTCTGACATTTCTGATATTTTTTATCTTTTTTTGCAAGTTAGGCCTACAATCATCCTAAAAATAAACAAAGATTGAATGTTAATCGTGTATGAATAATCCTTTTTTTTTATAGCCTAAAACGTTTAAAGTAACAATGGAACTGTCGACATATGATTAGACACATGGACAGGACTACTGAGGTTTCGTTCAAGAACGAACACGAATCTCAGACAAAGTTTATACTTTATAGATCTTTAAGTTAAAAATGTGGTTTCATGTTTACATTTCAAGTCACTCGGAAATATACAAATATACGGGACTAGTCACACAAAAGGGGACCAAATGAGAATGGTGAAAAGTAACGACCCGTATCAGACTGTGCAGTTTGCACAGACTAAACGGGAATAGAATTCCATTGCGGTCTTTTTACGCATGACTGGTCAAATACTCAGCAGCCAGGGAAAACACAAACAAACTAGATGGTTGTCCCATGACAATTGCTATCGAGTCCGCAAAATGCTCTAGATGAATTTCATTTCGACATTTGACAGTGAGCTGTTACCTTGATCTTGTAGTTTTCTGATATTTCTGATATTTTTTATCTTTTTTTGCAAGTTAGGCCTACAATCATCCTAAAAATAAACAAAGATTGAATGTTAATCGTGTATGAATAATCCTTTTTTTTATAGCCTAAAAACGTTTAAAGTAACAATGGAACTGTCGACATATGATTAGACACATGGACAGGACTACTGAGGTTTCGTTCAAGAACGAACACGAATCTCAGACAAAGTTTATACTTTATAGATCTTTAAGTTAAAAATGTGGTTTCATGTTTACATTTCAAGTCACTCGGAAATATACAAATATACGGGACTAGTCACACAAAAGGGGACCAAATGAGAATGGTGAAAAGTAACGACCCGTATCAGACTGTGCAGTTTGCACAGACTAAACGGGAATAGAATTCCATTGCGGTCTTTTTACGCATGACTGGTCAAATACTCAGCAGCCAGGGAAAACACAAACAAACTAGATGGTTGTCCCATGACAATTGCTATCGAGTCCGCAAAATGCTCTAGATGAATTTCATTTCGACATTTGACAGTAAGCTGTTACCTTGATCTTGTAGTTTTCTGATATTTCTTCCAAATATCGGGTCTACATTGACAGAGAACAAAATTTCCGCTATTTTTGCTTTAAATTCCATTCATAAATGTTGGAGTTATGCCACGGACTAAAACGGGCGAACTGACGGACTGACTTACGCACGTACACCTAGCTGTTATAGTGACAATTAAGGAACTATGTCTCGCTCACCGCAATCGGGCTCGAAAAAAAATGAAAACATGAAAACCGTGGTAATAGATTCGGGTGTGAAATATTTCTAATTTCTGCTTTCCAATGTAGCTTCCTAAAATCTGCTGCCCGATATAGCTTTCTCATAGTTGTCCTTTTACCGGCAAGATTTTATTTGCTTTTCTACTTCTGATTTATATAAAAAAAAATAATTCAAGACTAAAAATACTATAAACGTACAGAGATATTAATGTAACCAGCTCATAAATAATTAATTTGTATCAATTTTGATTTCGCTTTCCGTTGTAGCAGGGTTTATTTTTGTCGTTTTCAATCAGTTGTCCACGATTTTTGCAAAAACCGGGACTTTTGGGTACAAGATGTAAATATACGGGTTAAGCTTACAAAATTGCACTTCGAATAGGCCAGGTCTTGTTTAATTTGAATAAAAAACAAAGTACTTACAGCCGTTTGAAAATTCCAGCCGTGGCTTGTCGAGGTGACAACTTACCATAACACCGTCAGTTTATGACGTCATTTATCACGTGGTATGACCACCTTGAAAAAGTAGTGTTTTCATAACAACTTTAACAACAACGTACACAACTTGACGTCTCGACGCCATACTATCGTAAAAAATAATTTGCACCAAAAAATTCCCACAGACATTTAAGGGGGAATGCTCCAGATTTTCGGAACACTCGGTCATTACTGTAGTAAATTAAACGTTTCGTACCAATATGTTTCGCTACCACATTTTTAATAATATAACACATCATCACGATTTACCATTTTCGACGGTAAAAGTGTATTCATTATGCGAAACTGATTTCCTCAAGATGGAAATCGGTTATTTAGAGCAAGACAGTCGTAAGTGTGTATGCAGTTACCACTGTTTTGCGTCATTTTATTCATGTGTAGCTGATAAAAATTGCTGTAATTCACTAATAAGTGCGCTGACCTATACATTTTCTTTTTGAATTATTACCAGGACATGTTGCTTAATACAATGAGGGAGTTTTATCAAATTCTATTATGTAGAACTTGAAATATTTCCAAAAATATGCAAATTTTGACATAAAACACTCCAGCTTCGTTGATCTAACCGAACACTTGAGCAAGTTGTTTTATACATTTACGCGTTTATAATAGCACATGTTTTGGATTTTCTGTTCTTTTTAAATGTAAGACGTTACTTTAAAACCGTTTTCGGGACTAAACGATGACTGTTCAGCATTTTATTAGCATTTTAGTGACCTTGGACAGGTGCAAGAAATTATGCATTTTTTCGATGTATGGGTATGTGATACGAGTGCCTATAAAATTCAAACAAGATCGCTGACCATCCATTTTTATTTGATTTATAAATTGGTAATAACATGTAATTTCAACACACAAAATATAAATAAATTCTATTATTGGGAAAAAAATTAGGAAACTGGAGCATTCCCCCTTAAGAAAATTCGATTTATTTATCGATTATATATAAAATTGTGATACTCCCCCGCCTTAAGGTTAGACCCCGGCTTGAATTTGCCCTTCTTTAGCTTATCTTAAAATGGTCAACTTACCGCTGTCACAGCACCTTCCACAACATTCGCGGACGGTCATGACTTGGGTTACTGGATCCACTGCCTCTGTACGCCATTTTGATGGTAGTTACAATATAGGTTGAGAAGGAAAATCGGAAACTATAACAGGACCACTGTTTACTTTCACTATAGAATGGCTGTTTTCCGCCCAACTACATGTACATTTTTGGGAAGCATCCGCAGAAAGTAGTCCGGCGTATAATGCAAAAAATATTCTATACTACCAAAGAGCAGATGCAAAAATACTAAATTATCAAAGAAAACAGTATTCAAACTTATATTGTATAACACTCCAAACAGCCCTCTGCATGCAGAGACAAAACACTCTTGGACTATTTTCTATTGTTCAACGACCAGGAAGCAAAAAGTTGACTGGGGTCACTCCTAAACGTGTATGCGTTACTATAGTAACGCAGTTTACGGCCGCTAGAACTCTTTTTGTAAACATGTTCATTTTTATACCGTCTGTAGATAATGAACTACAATATTACCAAGTTATAGCCTAATCAAGCTGGTAATATGGAAGATATGGGTCCATTTTAAGCATTTTTGGATCACCCCTCGTAACAGGGAAATGTTGAGACAAAAGGAGAAAATGATGGTTCTTTTACCCAAATGTTTTCCGATGCCCTCTCTATTATGGAAGTCAAAACATGGTCTTGTTTCAGAAAGGGTTAAGCAAAACTCACACAAAAGATTAATATTGAATCTTTGACATCGACTTTCGTGATCTGAGAGTTATCACATTCGTTAAAGGGGGAATAACACTTAACATCTTGCAAATTTTCCAAGAACTTCGTACAAAAAAATAAATATATATTATTAAAATATGGTCTTTAAATTGCATATATTCCAAATCTTAGCTTTCTACCTTGTGTATTGGCTTAGATGTCGACGGATTTAAAACCCCATGATTTTTTGTCCCGGGGATAATATTTACAATAATGGAACATATGGGCTTTTAAATCCGTCGACATCCTAGCCAATACACAAGATAGAAAGCTAAGATTTGGCATAGATGCAATTTTTAAAGGCCATATTTTCATAATACATATTTATTTTGTACGAAGTTCTCGGAAAATTTGCATGATGTTAAGTGTTATTCCCCCTTTAATTATATTTTTTTATTGTTGAATATCTATATTACGAATTTTGAAATATAATGGATTAGTAAAAATCCAAGAATGTCACAGATAGTGCGTTTAGCGTCGTTTTCAAGCAAATCGTAGATGCAGATACGAATCCCGTCTTTAAATCCACCATGTCTCACAATAAACTCTCCGTTACCGAGATGTTTCCAGCTGTGTTTAATATAAACATTTTCTAATTCTACATCTGAATAAACAAAATCGTCTTCTTCCAGAGCAACTTGATTGCAAAAGAAGAGTTTTGAAATAACGAGTCCGTCTCTATCAAAGAATGTTTGGTGTTGTTGTCCCGACCATATATATACCCTGTGTTCGTCATCTCCTCCGTACATCATCCTAGGGTGATAGGCCGCTCCTAGGCCTTCAAGTGGGTGATAACTCGCGTAGTTGTTAAATGAAGCTTGAAATTTGAACGTTTTCCCGCTGATGTTAAGTTTCCAAGTTCCTTTCATAGCTTCTATAACTCCTCCAAGAACTTCTTTAGGTTTTAATATCTGATTGCGTAAAAACAGGTGAGCTAATAAGCATCGAACAGATGTACCGTCATTCTTGAAAGCGTAAAACAACTTCAACACCCAGTCGTGTAGTGCAGGACGAGATAGGAAACCTTTGTTTGGTGATGTTAGGTCTTGATCTGTAACTTGCTGTAGATCGTTTATTGTAAGATTGTCCGATATGTCTGTCAAGGTCAGGTTTATCCACACCTTGACCCGCTGTAAGTACCACGTGTCTCCTAACAGCTGACACCGACCCTCCACACGAAACTGACCTTCCGGGCACAACTTGGGGCGACAGACCTGAAAACACGACATAAATGTCATAGTGAATGGAAAACTAGAAGACACTATGTAATAAAACCGGACTGCATGTATGTCACAAAAATAAAGGGAAAAGATGAAAAGATGAGATGATTTCTATTTTAGAAGTCGAACTTTGTAATCAACTTTGCTACGTGTTGGAAATCATACATACTTACAAGCGGATCACAACGTTTACATATAAGAGTACACTGAATGGAAATTGATTTTACCTTTTCGCACAAAAATCGAGAGGAAAAAGGGGCCCTTGTGGCATATAAGACCACCATGGATCTAAATCAGCCTATGTAATACTTGCATTCAGATAAAGATCTATGCTATTCTCTGTTCACTTCTTCCTTACCTGTGACAATACTATTAGATCATACTCAGACGATACTCACGTATAAATTGATTTGATCCACGCAGTTCAAAAACTGCAATTGGCCGTCGCCATGTAGCTCAGTTAGTAGCACATCTAGTCCATTTGAAATTTTCGGAACCTTGCAATGGCGAGTACAATGAAGTTTTATTTTTTCTTTGCATTGTATAGGTGTTCTAGAGCAGATCTAGCTTGGTTGCCAGAATGGTAACCTTGGACAACTCCCACAATTAGCAATAATCCAAGATGGCCGCCAAACGCAGCTGGAAAAATCAACTTTTTGTCAAATTGTCCAAAATTGGTACGAAAAATATCTATTTGGGGGTTTTTGGGTATGCTGAATTCAAATCTGATGATAAATATAGCATATGGATATCAGAAAAGTACCAAATTAGAGATGGCTGTTGGATGCCATTTTGAAAATCACATTTTTTCTACGTTAGTTTTTATATGGTCTTTAAAAGGTACCTTTTCAGAATACTTGGTAAGCCAAATTTACTTAACTTCTCATTTCTTCATATTTTTATTTCTCCTTTTCTGTTTTATACCAACTGTGTATACATAGAATTCATAAATGGCAGCAACATGGCTTATTGAAAATAATTATTGGTTGAAATACCGGTAAAAAAAAAAAAAAATACCGGTACAAATTGCTGTCGAATTTCGATATTTACGTGTTATTAAATCTCTTTACTTATTTATAGCTCATTCGGACTAAATTTGGATATTACATATTTCGTTACTGTTCTCATATAAATGATAGTAACAGATATGGAAACCAGTTGCCATCTTGGCATAAAGAGCAAATTTTCAGGCAGTTTTTCCATGTACAGGGTGTCCCAAAATATGTGTCCCCATTTTAAACATCTATAAAATTGGCAAATATTGTCACTGAGTAAAATTAGTTACATAGGTATGAAGGGGACATGATGAAGTTTTGTTTGATATATAGAACATTTATATTTACTTTGAAATTTTATTCCACATTACGTTTTAAAAAATATGTCATTTTTAATTGTTTTGCCAAATGACGTCAACGACGTCATCTTTTTTCGTTTAACAAAGTTTCTTTTTCCAAGCTAAGATGATCAAATTGATCCTTTAAATTTTGTCTTCCATGACCATTGTGGCTTAAATAGTTGCAGTGTAAATATTTATAATATAAATGATAATATAAATGCAATATTTGCCAATTTTATAGATGTTTAAAATGGGGGACACATATTTCGGGACACCCTGTATGACATCAAATGCCTAAAAATCTGCCCTTTTCGCCAACAATGATATAATATCAATTAATCTGTGTTAATTTCTTCAATTTAATGACTCTAAAAGTTTTGTTTATATGGAAAATTCAAATAACATATTGTTAGGTGCTGTTTTGGGGTATTGTTATCTAGGTTTGAAGTTTTTTGCTTTGGAAAATCAGATTCTGATACACACTTTTGTATAGGACTAGAACTAGATGAATATATAGAATGTTATACATAGGCTACCAGTTGTCATAACTATCGTTAAATGAAGGCGATGTTTGAGCTGTAGGCTTGAGATATGTCTACACACAGGTATGTTACTGTGATTTTATTCAATTATGGCCACCAGTTACCATGTTGAAATGTAAAGTTTCAGTTGTTGCTGCTGACTAATGATAGACATCTTTGGCATTTTGCAATAATTCAGTTTCGGTACAGTTATAAGTATTTTATCTACATAATTACAAAAAATATATAAATTCATGGATATCATATAGAAACTAAAGGTGACTGTCATGCTAGAAGAAAACATATTATAAAAAGTGTTCCAATTTTTATATTTTAGAAATTATTTTCCTTGTGAATATCTTAATGAGTCGTAATAGAACAATCGTGATTGATGGGCTAAAGTTCCTTTCGGAGCTGATCTTTCAAGTTTTCATACCTTTACAGTTTAAAACTTATGAATAAAAACCCAAGTGATCATGGTAAATACTACAGACCTTTGAGTGCCATACATAATGTAATGCTTAGTCTTGTCATACTACAGCCATGAACGATTTAACGACAACAGGAAACAGTATAGATGCATCTTCATGTAAAGCAATGGTAGCCCTAGGTAGCTCCAATAGCATGGAGTAGATGTACATGTACATAATTGCAAGAAAGTTGTCCCATTCTGTTTCAACTCGTTTACCCGAATAACGAAACTAAAAGAATACACGTTCTGTCAAGACTTATCATGAGCTCTTTAAAGAGACAATTATACTAATTTGAGTTACATCGCATTTTGAAAAGTTTATATATATACACAATATATTTAAGACAGTGTGGGCCTTTAGCATATTATTATTTCATTCTGAGAAATCAATGGCATTTGCATAATGCATGAAGTACATGCATGTCATTTTTTAGACTTTCTGACTAAGCCATTTCTTAAGATGGATCTGTAAACAAGAATAAGAATCATTACCAATTTACATGATTTAATGATAGAACTGCGTCTCATTCGGTTAGTTTTAATTTGTTGTTGTTTTCTTCCTGTTGATGTATGGTATATCTTATTCAAAAGAATCATAAAGACTTATTGCTTGAAGACTTTAAGTATACACAATACATAGTTGATGTACAAAATTGGCCTTAAAACAGTGAGAGTATAGATTTAGATCAATTCTGGCGATAACTGAATTGACATTGTATTTGCAATGAACATACTGTTTAAATTCAAACATTGCTGAAGAAATTTTCCGAAATATGGTGTCTGACAAAAGAAAAATACTTTTGGAAAATAATTGAAAAGTCATACGAGCAAAATATTCTAATAAAATATACTAATTAATACATTTGATATGATTTGAAAGGCAAAAAACATTCAGAATCAGATGCAGAAGTGCCCCGGAATCAGAGAATGTAAAATCGTTCAATTTTAATCAAGTTGAGTTGTATCTTGCCATTTCTGTTCTATTCCTAATAAATGTGCACGGAAAACCTTTAGTATAAGGTATCCCGATACAATGAAACAAGAGCGCCATGGTCACAATATACGCCACCACTTATAAACCTTGAGAAACCAAAATGACATTGACAAGGATTTATAAATATCCACACAAAAACCTGTAAAAAGTTGTGTTCACAAGAAGGTTTTATAGATATCCAGTCAAAAACCTGGAAGGAATTGCGTTCATAAGGCTGAAATATCATAAAGCCCCAGAGACTAAGTTTTAAGGGGGCATAACTCAGGCAAAATCAATGAACCATAAATTCCTTCATTCATGCACATCTACCAATTGAGGTGATAATATTGACCAAGTTTCAAGAAGATCCAGCCAGAAACTTAGGAGGAGTTGCGTTGACAAGGCTGCAATTTCAATAAGCCCCAGAGACTAAGTTTTAAGGGGCATAACTCTGGCAAAAATCAATGAACCATAAACTCCTTCCGTCATGCACATTTACCAATTGAGGTGATAACATTGACCAAGTTTCATTAAGATCCAGCCAGAAACTTAGGAGGAGTTGCGTTGACAAGGCTGCAATTTCAAGAAGCCCCAGAGACTAAGTTTTAAGGGGGGCATAACTCTGGCAAAACTCAATGAACCATAAAATCCTTCATTCATGCACATCTGCCAATTGAGGTGATAACATTGACCAAGTTTCATTAAGATCCAGCCAGAAACTTAGGAGGAGTTGCGTTGACAAGGCTGCAATTTCAATAAGCCCCAGAGACTAAGTTATAAGGGGGCATAACTATAGCAAAAATAAATGAACCATAAATTCCTTCCTTCATGCACATCTACCAATTAAGATGATAACATTGACCAAGTTTCAAGAAGATCCAGCCAGAAACTTAGGAGGAGTTGCGTTGACAATAAAAGCGGACGGACGTACGGACGGATGGATGGACGGACGGACAGACGGAGAAGATGACACCAATATACGTCCGCCTCCGGCGGCGTATAATACAAATTAACAGGGTTTCTCTGTGAATGTATATAGATGTCTTGTAGGTAGGGAAACATTTGCATACTCTTTCTTTAAAATTAATGCTTTTGGTGGTATCCTACCCAGGTTATCAAATGCTTGTTAATTTCAGCCTTCTTAATCTATTGTTTTTGTCTTTTTCATCGAGTAACGTTTCTTGTAAACAGTATATCTTCAAGACCAACTATGAAACGGTATTAACAGTTTAATCAAACATGGCTTTTTCGTTTTTTTTTATTATTCCTATTAATTCAGTATATTGTAATGGTACGGAATACTCACATACATGGTATCTACATTCAATGCTGACTGTACAAAATAATTCCTCTTAAGCTACACATATTTCGTAGATCAGATCTGCGTGTAAGATTTACATGTAAGAATTCCGAAATGAAAATTCTGCTTTACGAGCCAACGTTCTATTTGCGATTTGGGTGATGTTTACATTCTATATTTGGATGTAGATCATGGATCATGTCTTCAAAATTAGGAAGAAGCCATATTAAATAATGATATAAATTCATAATGGTACTTTAACCCACACTGGCAACTTTTATTATTCGTATATCATTACACAGAGGGGATGGTCGTCTTTTGAAAAAATGAAACTGTTTTAATCATATCACCTGTAAAGGTTTCGAAAATGCTCCAAGACTCTCAGATTTATAGAAATGTTTACAATACAGTACATGATCATTATTTCCCTTTGTAATATTTAGTACCAGTATTTATTGTCACTTTCAATATGCCATCTTGTGGCCATTTCCCAATTGCTAAACATTGTAGACCAATGTAAAATCCAAATAAATATCAAAATGGGTTATTAAATGAATAGAGGAATGATACACAAATATCACACTTTAGGCGCATTTTCTACAAGTAGAAATAAATAGTAATAAGTGAATTAAGCCAGCTATCATTTTCAAAAGGACGTCTGGCGGCCATGCCGGAATTTTATGTACACCAGATAAACCAAAGAGCGAATTTAAGAACATAAAGTAGATTTACCTTATCAAGTGTCTTTAAATACATGAATTCGATTGGCAAAGTAAAATAACGTAGAAAAAATGTGATTTTCAAGATGGCGTCCGGCAGCCATCTCTATTTTAGCATAGTTTTGTTATCTAAATGTTATATTTATCAATGGATTTGGATTCAGCACACCAAAGAACCTCTATATAGGCATTTTTCGCATCAATTTAGGACAATTTGACAAAAAGTTGATTTTTCCAGCTGCGTTTGGCGGCCATCTTGGATTTTTGCATATTGTGGGAGTTGCCCAAGGTTGCCATTCTGGCAACCAAGCTAATAAAACTTCATTGTACCCGACATTGCAAGGTTGTCATATAGGGCATATAACAGCGTCAAATGGACTAATCGGACTCTCAGGTCCCCGGGTTCGATACCCGCGGCAAATAAGAGGATGCTCTGGTAGTACTGGTATGAGAAACGACATGAATCAATGGTTAGGTGCTCCAGCCACCGTGTTCTGACAATAGGAGTTGAAAGAGGCATTTAACCCCACCAATCAATAACAAGAGGGCCATGGTGGTCCCTTAACGCTCCACTGGCTTTTAGACTTTACACTCTAAGACGAAATTCTTCAAGGAATACAATAGAGGTCTAGTTTTTCATCCAATATAAAAAAAAATCACAGAATCTAATGAAGAACTGTACATTGAACATTTAGGCTAAATTAAAATGAAATCAAATCAGGCGTTTTGGAGAACATTTTTGAAGGTTTTTCGAAAATTTAATTCCGTTTAGTTAATAAAAAAATTCAGTTCAGCATGGAATTTATTTCTTTGGAGAAAACTTGAAAGAGATTTATGCAAGGAAGATTTGAAAGAGATTTATGCAAGGAAGATTCCTGTGAAGTATGGTTATAATTGGTCCAGTAGTTTTGGAGAAGATGATTTGTAAAGATTTTTTTTAAATTTCATTCAATTAATTTATTCAAAATTTCAGTTTTACACGGAATTTATTCATTTTAAAGAATTTCGAAGAGATGCATGCAAGAAAGATTCCTGTGAAGTTTTGTTGAAATTGGTCCAATAGTTTTGGAGAAGAAGACTTTTAAAGATTTTTCGAAAATTTAATTTAATCTATTTAATTACAATTCAAGTCCTGCATGGAATATATCTTTTTTTAACGAATCTGGAAGAGGTTCATGCAATGAAGATTCATGTGAAGTTTGGTTGAAATTAGTCCTTTTTTTGGAGAAGAAGACTCTTAAAGATTTTTCGAAAATTTAATTTAATTTAATTAATTAAAATTTAAGTTCTGCACTCAGTTTGATTTTTTGAAGGAATTTGGAAGAGGTTCATGTAAGGAAGATTCCTGTGTAGTTTGGTTGAAATTGGTCCATTACTTTTGGAGAAAAGGGATTTTTAAAGATTTTTCGAAAATTTAATTTAATTTATTTAATTAAAATTCAAGTTCTGCACGGAATTTATGTTTTTAAAGGAATTTAGAAGAGGTTTATGTAAGAAAAAATCCTGTGTAGTTTGGTTGAAATTGGTCCAATAGTTTTGGAGAAGAAGATTTTTAAAGATTTTTCAAAAATTTTAATTTAATCTAATTAATTAAAATTCAAGTTGTGAACGGAATTTATTTTTTGAAGGAATTTGGAAGAAGTTCATACAAGGAGGATTCCTATGAAGTTTGGTTGAAATTAGTCCAGTAGTTTTGGAGAAGAAGATTTTTAAAGATTTTTCAAAAATTTTAATTTAATCTAATTAATTAAAATTCAAGTTGTGAACGGAATTTATTTTTTGAAGGAATTTGGAAGAAGTTCATACAAGGAGGATTCCTGTGAAGTTTGGTTGAAATTAGTCCAGTAGTTTTGGAGAAGAAGATGTTTAAAGAAAACGTTTACGCACGGACGCGCGGACGGACGCACGGACGGACGCACGGACGGACGACGGACACAGGGCCATGACATAAGACCCGCTGGCCTTCGGCCAGTGGAGCTAAAAACTGGCATTGGAGATCTTTTTCCAGATCCCGGTTTAATTATGTATTTACCTTTCTAAGTGATTCTATATTGATGAAACAGATGGTATCGTCATTTACCGATTCTTCTGTAACTGACCTTTCATAGAGGTCAACAGTATCTTTGTTTAGTAAAATTGTTAACCCCGACTCGCCAAATAAACGGCCTGTTCCTGGTTTTGGACACAAACTGTAGCTTTCAAAAAAGCTATCTACACCCTTTATGTCCATCAGATTACACTGGTAACAGTACACGTTTTGATACGGGAACGATTTGGATACGAATGTTGCATTGAAGCTGGAACATTTATGTACTAAATCATCGTCTGTTGTAAATCTACAACTTCGAATTATTACCGGATAGCATTTCTGGCTAGCAGTGTCAATCTCTTTAGGTGCTAAGAATCTAAAGTAGCATCCCTCATCTAGTCCGCTGATTGTATCAAACACTACAGAGAGGCCATGTTTGTTTATATCAGGACAAGCTAGTGTTGGTATGAAGCTGGTGGTATCGGTCTGGTTGTGACACTCTGCACACACGGAGTTGTAATAAATCATACCAGTCTGGTGCGAGAACACCGGGATAAAACTGCCGACTATCGACACATTCACAGTCTTACAAGCGTCTCGCTGGTCCGGGTATGGACATTTGTCAACCATGTACAAGAAGTCGTCAATACGATCATCAAAACGTTTTGTATTGAGAGGTTTACATATCATCTGAAGAGTCTCAACGAGCTTGTGTTGGTCCAGATCATCATGGCAGCATGATCTGGTGAGGCCACAGTCTGGATCACATGAACACGGTTTACAACATGGTATATCTCTCTCTGATTTTGGTAACGGTTTTGATGCGTTCAGATGACAGAAGGATGTATATGGACACCATGTTTGTAGATCGTCAGGTAAGTGAAGCCCTTCAACTCGCCTTTCGTGATGATGATTGTAGTAAAACAAGCTTACTGCCAGTAAAACAAATGGGAACAACATTTTGTATTAGGCAAAAAGAATAAAAACCGAAAACATTAATTTCGAAATCATCCGATCATCGTTGTAATAGTTCATTCGAAAAAAAAAAAAACAACACGAATCAATGTTAACACAAATTTCAAGTGGACAGTCTTCCGACAAAAACTGTGCAGCCAAAGTAAGAATATATACGAGTAAATACAAGTACGGCGTCTAATTAATTATATTTTATGACACTTGTTGTGATTTTAATAATGTTCGCTTTGTTATGCGATGTCTGTCTGTCTTTGAGGAAATTCAATTTCATGAACATTACTCGATAAAGCTTACCCGAACGACTTTATTGTAGACAAATTTAACCCTTTCACAGACAAGATCCGGGCATAATGGTCCAGATTAAGATAATTGAGATAACTTTGGAGAGTTTCACGATGAAAATAGTATGTGCGACAATTGCGAATTGTTTGATAAACTAGAATAAAATGATACTCAGATTCGATACCATTATTATTACAAATCATGCACATTCCGTCAATTCTCTATGCTTGTATCTGCCAGTTTGTATTGATAGTCTATGCTCTGATATTCTGGATCACAATAAATCAAAGGCAGATAATTCAGGTGCGTAAATGGGCATGGAAGAATGATCCCATTTTTAAAAAAAAATATCTAGTTAAATGGTAGAGAAAGAAGCCTTCAAGATCCCTATTTTGTATATTCATAAAATATTTTAAGATCCCATATTTATTACTTCAATTTAATCACTTTTAATTGCTTTTATTTATTTTTTCATAAATGAAACCCTTCTGGCATCATTTAATATCTGCCAGTAATTATCATTAAATACGTCTGATACAGGCTCGTATAAGATTAATCTACGAAATAAAAGTGTCAAATTTTGTTTTAAGCAAGAACTTATTTTCACTTTCATAAACACAAAGGAATATTTTACAGCTAATTTATTACTGTAATTTAACCCTTTCACAAACGACAGAAATCTCGACTGTTCCAACTCGATATATTTGTAGCTGCTGTAGAAGACAAAATGCATGTTGACCAAGATTGGGTTAGATACAATCACTATGTAGAACATAAAATATTCTGGCCAACCGAGAAAATTCTGATCATCAACATTTTCTTCTTTTGTCTCAATGTTTTCACAAGCCTATTCTATCGGAGCGTAAGAAACATATTTTGTTTGGGAATGGGTTAATCAAAATTTACGATATGATTAAAAACCCTTTAGCGAATAATCAGTGCAGTATAAACAGCATTCATTTTTGCGTTGCTTCCTTTGTCACTTTCTAAAACAAAAACCGGTTTTGATCTCCTTCTTGGAATAGGGTTGGTAAAACATTTAGACAAAAGAAGAAAATGCAGATGATAAGCATTTTGTTCTCTTGCTTGAATATGCATATTTTCTTGTACTTTATTGTTCTCAAATTCTTCATTTAATTAATGTCCATTTTTGTCGCTTGCATTAGCTTTAGATTGGAACAATCTATCTTTGTAGCAAGGGAATACAACAAAAACGTTCATGAAGACGTTTTTGTGCGCTTAAGTTCCTGGCTAAGGAGTTCATTTGGTTTGAAACTACACGAGGCTATAGTCAATATAAGACGTCTTAGTTATACACACGCCGAATGTTTTGGCAAATAAGAGGCATCCTTCGTTGCCGGGGATAGAACAGATTCGAAACGACCACTACCCATTTTATGTACTATCACTGTGTAATACAGTTTTGGATGTCAAGCATGTTCGGGCCCTTCTGCGACAGGGGATTAGAACATTTTTAAAAAATGAGACATATACGATCAGCAAGTCGTTTTTAAACAGAAATCGGTCTTAATCCTGTGTCAAACGACACAATTTTAGACATGGTCGATTTGAAAATTGTATACGATTACAATAATGAAAGTAATGAAAGTAGAATGCGTGTATTCTCATAGTTAAACAATATTGAGGCAAAGGGGTACGCTGATTATCCGCGTTTCCTTTATTAGACCGAGTATTTTCCAAAGCTTCTTTTTTCGAAGGGCGATCAAACCATGTCTTGTCTCGGAAAGGGTCAATTAATCGATTCTTTACTTATATATTTCGTATTATAATTATGTTATCATATTTCTGTTACGTCAATCGATGAGCGAATATCATCATAAGAATTTCTTTTTTGCAAAGCTATAAGTAAGAGGTTATTACGGCTTTTCAAAATGATATATCCTGATTATTGTTTATCAAATCCTAATTTGTGGGTACTCACACGAATTATCTCATTGAGACGATTCCATTGAGTACGCACAACATGGGGTTTTGATTTGAAAACAGGATGCCATTACCTTCACTTACCTGTTGTTCTGCTTACGGCCCAGATCAGCGTGGAGCAACGAGAAGAGAACATCACCTACCACTAGAAACATTATGGTGTCAAAGACAATAGGGGACGTATATCGAGATACTCGACGTAACTTATATACTCGGCAAAACTGCTAACGCATCACTCAGATCTTTGTTAATATACTTTTAACGAATCTACAGAATACCTTCAAAATTTGCACATGCCGACTACCACCATTTGATAAAAAGCCTATGAAATTTCATAGTAAATGCTACAGTCTGTTTTGAAATATAGAACTTTTAGTAAGGACACCCTTAAATTTAAAATTCATAAAGTCTGAAATTCAATTAAAATGGAATATTCACGCATAACTTTCAACCCGTTTGTATTGGCTGAAAGAGTTCCTGTATAGAAAAGTTACCCTACCTTAAACAAACTGACGACTTTAACACTTTTGTGGGTGCGTAATTTATTCCCGCAGAGGTGATGTTACATCACTAGTGTCGTTAGTGTCATTGTTGGGGTATACGGCGACGTCGCTTACGTCGACAAAAATGTAACGGTCTTTCTTTAATGCTTTTCGGTGGATTATCGGGAAATAACGGTAGATTATCATTTTGATAAACTCACCGCCTATCCAGTGAAATTATCAAAAACTTGTGGCCCGCTTTCGTTCATTTCAACCTATCTGACGTTATATAAGCCGGGCAAAATAAGTGACGTCATCATAAGCGTTGCATAGCAGTCACGCGCAAAATGACGCGCTTTAAGAAAATCTGTCATAAAATTTTCGCTTTCTGTCTAATTTTTGCATTAAAGAAATAGAATAATCGTTTGTTTTTCGAGTAAGATCGATCTATATTTCATTTCGTGAACAACGAAAGCTACATTTTCACTCGTGGCTTCGCCACTCGTGAAAATAAAGCTTTTGTTGTTCACTCAATGAAATATGAATCGATCTTACACTGAAACAAACGATTATCCTCTATATATCTTATGACCTGTATGAGATGCAGTCTTGATATTTCTCACATAAACAAGTCCTTCCAAGACCTTTCACCTGAGACTATAAAATTTGACATTGTGACCTTGACCTTGAAAATTTGACCTTTTCTTTTATAAAGGTGCGTCTATGCGAGCTATGTTGTCCGCGAACAGTCCTTGTTACGTTAGATAAAGAATTATTTTTTTTAACTTCAATTCCACAATAAACCAGCTTTCAAAATCAATTCAAACAAAAATGATTGAAAAAGATCACAAGTTACACGAGCCGAAAATCTGTTTTAGTCCCCTTTTCGCATGACGCGGTCAAATAAGAGAGAAAACTTAGAAATACTTTTATGGATGAGTGCAGAAACTTGTTGGATAAACATTTGCAAAATCATGAATCTAAATCTTTGAAAATAAAGAAGTTATGCAATTTTAAAAAGTGATGCGTTAGCTCTTTTGCCGAGTATATATAAGCCCTGGTGAAAAATGTGCCTTTATGTATACTAGACAAAAAAGAAATGCAACTTCTTTTTCAATTCCTTCTAACGCAAAGATAACGAATCAGATTGAAACAAAATATAATATTTTTAAATCAATAACATTTCATCTTGTAAAGTTCACAAAATCTTGTTTGTAGTAAATCCCATTAATAAGAAAACACACGGTATACAACGGGCGTCAACACTATTTGACAAAAAAGTGTATGTAGGTCGAAAAATACAATCTGTTTCGTTCAGTTTGGTATTCGAATGTTGTGAAGTCCATGCGATTTATTAGCGGTCTCTGTTGCAGTCTTAAACCTATCCTGTAGATGGTGTTAACCCAGTGATAGGTCCTGCCTTGACGTCATATTGTTACGGTCCAGCTGGTTTGTTCTTCCCTAAATCAGACTTTCATATTCGTAGATCTCTTCATTGGTAGGGTGTGGCATGAATATTCCAACTCTAAGCCTTCATAGTGGACGCAGGTCTAAATAATCAACAACCCAAGTGTTGAATATTATAAAAAGATGGCTTTAATATCGTTCATCCATACACATAACGTTACAAAATATCATCTAGCATAGCTCTAGTAAATAACAACCACATAGTAGAGCTTCTATAATAAATTCCATTGTGGAAAAGATCGCTAAAGGGTGGACTCGGCCTGCCTGTTCCCTCAATGTTCCCTTTACAACGATAAGGCGATCTTACTTCTACGAGTGCCAAAATCCGAGTCCTCGTTCTATTCTCGATTTGCTCTTTTTATACTAGCCCTGACCAAAATCTGGTCAGTGACCAAATATTGGTCACCGTGACCAAAAAGTTTGGTCACTGTGACCAACGAAATTGGTCGCCCTGACCAGAATCTGGTCACCCTGACCAAAAACTGGTAATCGTGACCAAAAATTGGTCACCCTGACCAAAATAATTGGTCAACCAGACCAAAAACTGGTCACCGGGAAATTTAATAAAATGGCGTCAGAAAACATAAAACCCTATAGTGCCCTGACTAAAAGTTAAATAACATGTTCAGTGAGACTTTTCTAGACACCTAGAAAGGTTAAAACTCAAGCGAAGGGTTTTTACTGCACTGTGGAGCGATGAGTCAGCGAATACACCAGTTCATTCAGTCCCACAATGCATTGAAAACATGGCTGAACATGTGTAAAGTTATTTGTTGACAACCTTTTAAACTGGGATTAAACTACGAAAACTGCTGGATTATAAGTGCATATTAGTTCCTACTGGAGTAATATCATAACAGACATACAAACATTGCTTTAAAGGAGGATAACGGATAAATCAATGGGATTTTGTGGATACAAAAGGCTAGGAGCGAGTTTTACAACAGACTCTAAAAATAGCTCATGCAAGCAGGAATGGACACAGACAAGGATAGATTCTGGCGCATAACCGTTTGTTTATATGCACAGGCTGACTGATAGGCCATCGAGCATGGTTATAGCCTCTTGCAACACACGAAATCACCATTTCAGGTACACACTTGAAGGTATGCTACACTTTTAATCCTGTCCCAAAAGACTTCTCATGCAAATGATGTAGCCCAGATCAGACTGCATACACCACACAGGCTGATCAAAGTCCACATTGCTTGCATTGGTACGCACCAGACAAAACTACCACTTTTAAAAGGCAGATAATAACGACAAAAGTGTATTGCAAATAGCTACCCACTGCATAGAGCTAACCTTCAAAAATGCACAAATAAACAATCACTAAAATTAGATTAAGAGTTCAAAGTCTGAAACCTGGGGCGTTTCACTACCCCCTCGTTTTTATGGCTAAACTCCTGTTGCCACTAATTTACTACTTTAAAGTTAAGTCACAAATTCTAAACACTCTTAACAGAGTTCATATACTTTAAAACCTAAATTGATTTAAACACTAAATATTAATGTCAAGTCACAAAACACCAGATAAAATGTCCCAATGTTAAATCGATCTCTTGGACATCAGTAACGTCTACACAACCAGATCCCTACCCATTTCGGACCCTCCTGCCATTGACGGGTGCGAATGGACCTGCTATCCCCTTCATAACAGGCGAATTACTGCGAATTGCAGCAGTATCCCGATACTCCTGTTCGACCTCATGTATATGAGACATCACCTCTCCTATTGTATTCACATAGCCATGGAGTGAATATTCGTCGGTCTCATCGTAATCCTTACAGCGATTGTCTCGCTGTACCATTGAGAGTAGGCTAAGGCAGTCCAGAGCTACTCTTTCACACGGTGCTACTCTCCTAATATGCAGCGGCAGCGCCTTATTTGTACTGGGAGGCGGCCGATCTGTTGCCCACTCTCCACCTGTCCCAGTCCTCCATTTTACTACTACTGCCACTGGGAACAGTTTTGACAGATGCCCTGCCACGTTACATCCCGTGTTTTCTGAAATTAATGGTAACCTGGGATTTCTCTCACTACTTCCAGTGGTTGACACCTTTCGCGCATAAGTAGTGTTTTCAACCTCAGAGCACTCTGCTCTAGAAATAATGCCGCCAATTTTCGCATGCGCCTCATGTTTTGTGCCAGTAAAAGCATCCTGTCCTAAAACAAAGTCATCACGGATAGGATTTCGTCGCTGTACCTTGCAAGTTGGATCACCATTTACGCCCACTAAACTACTAGTCATCGGCATTGGACATTTCCTAAGACTCCCTCCAGGCTCCACAACGAAGTCTCCACATCGCTCGCCACTCTCCTCGAAAGCCTCAACGTGTACAACAGCTTCATGTTGCCCTTGCAATCCCACGTCCTCAGTTCCGACAACACGTCTTATGTGTTTTCCACTGTCAACCCGAAGAAGCGGTACGCTGAGCCCATTCAACAAAATCTCTTTCTGGGAAAGCAGAATATCAGCAGGCACACCATCACTCCCTTTGAGAACGTCGTAGCCTAATAGAGCCTCGTCCTCTATATCCGCTACCAACACCTCTCTTCTCATCTTGAATGACCCCAAAGTTATCTCAAACTCAGCTCTGCCCTTGCCCCTGATAGACGCTCCTCTCGCTCCAACGATGTTTGCTGATTCGATCAGTCTCGATCGAACTGCCTGTGGTATTTTGTCATAAACTCGCGTGGATATGATCGTTCTAGAGGCCCCTGTGTCCACTGTGTATACTACCTCACACCCATTTACACTGCCCCTAACAACCACTCCCTCCTCGAAACCACCCTCTCTCAGGATATGGTTTACGCCCCTAATTCCAAAATACCCCAAAGAGCTCTCCTCGACTCCCTTTGTAAGCGAATCCCCAACCGTACAGTTTGACGAATACCCAACCGTACACTTTGGCGAATACCCAACCGTACAGTCTTTGACAGATTTTACTTGCGAAACCTCCAAGTCACCGTCCCCAACTCCTTTCACAGGCAAATCCATCCAAGTATCTACGTTCGCTACTACTTCCATCGAGTCGCCCAAAGTGCCCTCCTTGACTACTACTTTAGGGGAGTCCACAATCTCAAAATATTTGTCTAAATCTTGGCCCTCAACGTCTATTGAGACCCCTCTTTGGCCACAAGATGAGGTCTGTTGCCGTTTAAAGGTTCCTCGGCCTCTTTAAACCTTTCCTGGTCCGTACCCTTGTTCGGACAATCCCTTGCGAAATGCCCAACCTGATGGCAATGGAAGCATTCTTTACCACCTCTACCCCTTTTGCCCTGACATTTCTCTTCCAATTTGATTACCCTGTCAAGTAACTCCCGCAGGAGACTTGTTCTCTCGTCGGTTTGGGCGTCATGCCTTGCCCTCTGACGTTCCCTAGCTGATCGGATCGGATCCGGCTCGTCTTCACTTGATTCGTCAGCGCCAATGACCCTACGAGTTGTAAGTTGTCCTCTATTTCCATGCTTTCTCATCCCCTTTATTTGCTCATAATTGACTGCATAGTACAGCGCTTCTTCCATGTTGGATGGTTCTTTATTGAATTCTATCGCGAACTTCAAATCTTCGTCTTCGAGTCCATCCATAAACTTCCGCACTAGATCTTCGTCTCTGGTCTGTTTACTACGGTAGCCATGAGCTCCATCATATAGCCTCCTCAAATCTGCAGCATACTCTTCCAGGGTTTCATCTCGACGTTGAGACCTTCTATAAAACCTTGATGCAAAAGACCTCGCAGTTTCAACAGTTTTGAACCTACTATCCAAATCCTTCCGTAAAAGCCCGTAGCTGTCTAAAACTGCCCGAGGAAGTTGAGTGAATACAAACTCAGCCGCTTGCCCTTCTAGTCTTGGTAATAACTGGTCCAACATTTCATCTTCAGTTAAACATTGTCGGCGCGCTATTGCCTCAAACTGCGCAATCCATGCTGACCAGTTGTTATTACCATTGAAGGGCTGCAGTTTTGCTAGTGGGGAGCCAATGTTACTATGGTAGGGCGCTGGATATGGCCTTATTTGATATGGCTGGTTGTTCACCCTATAGTTTCTGTCGTCAAACTGAGCAGGTCTATTAAAAACCTGAGCACCACAAACGTTCCTGCAATTTCTGCCTCGCCCATCATTGAGGTTAATTCTGTTCTCATCTGCATAATGATATTTGACGGGGATTTTCTGATTATCAGGCCTACTACCACTCAACCCTGCTTGTTGTGATTTCTGGATCGACACTTCCTGGTAGTTTAAAGCTTGATCATCACAACCTGGTAAAGGTCCCTTAGCATATGAGGTATCCAAACGAGAGGGTTCCGACCCCTGATTTGTATTATCTTTTCTACACAAACTCAGCTGATCCGGATCTACATTGCTTCCTGACTTGAGGGTCTTTAATTCCTTCATCATATCCGATATCAGGCTAGCCATGTCCGAGATCTGCGTGTGTAACTTGCCCTTAAAAGCATCGCCAGGCTGTCCCTCATATATTGATCCACACTCGGAGATCGCATCTTGCCGATCTTGATCGATTTGTGTGTTGAACTGAGCACTCGTCTCGGGGTTTGATTTGAAGCTTATTTCGCTATCAACTCGCACTGGTTGTGACATTTCCTGCTATTAATTAGCCTATGTACAGTGTAACGTTATCGTAAGTAGGGCCTAACCTAAAGCCAATCTTATAAAACAGTTGACCGTCTGATCTAGATCTAAAAGGTTCGTATCACTGGATCTGTTTAAGAAAACAAATCCCACTTGCTGCCACCAAAGAAAGGGTTGTGTTACGGTCCAGCTGGTTTGTTCTTCCCTAAATCAGACTTTCATATTCGTAGATCTCTTCATTGGTAGGGTGTGGCATGAATATTCCAACTCTAAGCCTTCATAGGGGACGCAGGTCTAAATAATCAACAACCCAAGTGTTGAATATTATAAAAAGATGGCTTTAATATCGTTCATCCATACACATAACGTTACAAAATATCATCTAGCATAGCTCTAGTAAATAACAACCACATAGTAGAGCTTCTATAATAAATTCCATTGTGGAAAAGATCGCTAAAGGGTGGACTCGGCCTGCCTGTTCCCTCAATGTTCCCTTTACAACGATAAGGCGATCTTACTTCTACGAGTGCCAAAATCCGAGTCCTCGTTCTATTCTCGATTTGCTCTTTTTATACTAGCCCTGACCAAAATCTGGTCAGTGACCAAATATTGGTCACCGTGACCAAAAAGTTTGGTCACTGTGACCAACGAAATTGGTCGCCCTGACCAGAATCTGGTCACCCTGACCAAAAACTGGTAATCGTGACCAAAAATTGGTCACCCTGACCAAAATAATTGGTCAACCAGACCAAAAACTGGTCACCGGGAAATTTAATAAAATGGCGTCAGAAAACATAAAACCCTATAGTGCCCTGACTAAAAGTTAAATAACATGTTCAGTGAGACTTTTCTAGACACCTAGAAAGGTTAAAACTCAAGCGAAGGGTTTTTACTGCACTGTGGAGCGATGAGTCAGCGAATACACCAGTTCATTCAGTCCCACAATGCAATGAAAACATGGCTGAACATGTGTAAAGTTTGGCAATTGCTAAATGCAAACCTCAAGTACTGCTAGATCCAAACCGCAACCTTTTGACCCGGTGTCGCAGTAGATTGTACCACATAACTGGTTGGTAAATAGACACTCCGCGACATGCGGTGTCCAGGTAAAAAATGCCACTGGAGTTTCACGCAGATGAAGCGGGGTTTTGCAAAAGCAAGTAAATAACTCTGTTCATAGAAAATTAACGGGTTGGTATACAGAACAAATGTCTTGTTTATTAGTGTATGCGTCCATTTTACCAAAGGAAACAAACGAGCATTCGACAAAGAATTAAACCCGTTAACGGTTTCGCACCTAAATCATTTCATACCATAAAAAAACTATCGTACCATGATAATTGATTAGTTTGCTACAGATCGATAGAATGGATGTAGATCAAGATTCGCAGTATGCATAATAAAGCAAACAAAAAATAGGCAAAAGGAGAAAATTCTGGTTGTCAGCATTGGCGGATTCAGAATGGTTTGGGGTTAGTCCTATCTATAAGCCCTGGCATATTTTATCTTTGAAGTGATGCTAGGTTTGGGGTGGGATAAATAATTATTTAAAGCCCAACAATATTTTCCACCGGATTGTGATAAACATAAACAAGAATTGTCATCCTGAAATTCCTTTTTAGTGAGCCGGGAATTTAAGTCCGATGAGTTAATGTCACAGCCCACTGGCACCAGAACTGCAAAAAAATGTTTGTTTTTATCGCTAAAGTCTATTATTGTCTCAATAATAGACTTTAGCGATTAAAACAAACAATTTGTTTGCAGTTCTGGTGCCAGTGTCACAGCTCTACTGTCCACGTCACATCGCATCTTCACCTGTTTACTTGAAAAAAAGCTTCAACCTGGTCTATATTTTTGGCACTATTTGAGATACAACCTTGACATTTCACACATGGATACCTCTTGTCAAGACCTTTCATTTGGGACCATGACGTTTGACCTAGTGACCTTGACCTTGGAGTTTGACCTACTTTTAAAAAACTTTGACCTGGCCAATAGGCCTACCTCATGCACTATTCATGATAGAGCCTTGATATTTCACACATGGATACCTCTTGCCAAGACCTTTCATTCGGAACCATGACCATATTGATACCTCATGCCTTGATCTTGAGACTATGACCTTTGACCTAGTGACATTGACCTTTGATATCGGACTCCTTTTTTTTGCGACAAGCTTTCGTATAGGCGAGCTACCTTGTTTGCAGACAACTCTGCATTATACACACATGTGTAATGAAAAGAATTGTGAATAAGTCTAAGGTTGTTTTATACCATTTTTTAGTGAGTCGGGACTTTATGTCCAGGGAGCTAATGTCACAGCCATAGTGTCAGCGTCATGTCTTCAAAAACTTTAACCTGGTCTATATCTCAGGCACTATTAGAGATACAGCCTTGATATTTCACACATACAGCCTTGGTATTTCACACATGGATACTTCTCACCAAGACCTTTCATTTGGGACCATGACCTTTGACCTAGGGACCTTGACCTTGGAGTTTGACCTACTTTTCAAAAACTTTAACTTGGCCTATAAATCGGCCATTTTTAGCGAACCGGGACTTTATGTTCGGGGAGCTAATGTCACAGCCCTAGTGTCGGCGTCGCGTCCCATCCCGTCGAGTCTTCACTTGAAAAACTTTAACCTGGTCTATATCTCAGGCACTATCAGAGAAACAACTTTGATATTTCACACATAGATACATCTCGACAAGACCTTTCATTTGGGACCTTGACCTAGTGACCTTGACCTTGGAGTTTGACCTACTTTTAAAAAACTTTAACCTGGCCTATATCTCAGGCACTATTACAAATAGAGCCTTGATATTTCACACATGAATACCTCCTGCAAGACCTTTCATTTGGGACCATGACCTTTGACCATGTTACCTTGATGTTTGACCTACTTTTAAAAGACTTTAATCTGGCCTATATCTCTGCCATTTTTACAGATACAGCCTTGATACTTCACACATGGATACTTCTCAGCAATACTTTTCATTTGGGACCATGACCTTTGACCTAGTGACCTAGAGCTTGGAGTTTGACCTACTTTAAAAAAACTTTAACCTGGCCAATATCTCGTGCTCTATGACTGATAGAGCCTTGATATTTCACACATGGATACCTCCTGCCAAGACCTTTCATTTGGGACCATGACCTTTGTCCTAGTGACCTTGACCTTGGAGTGTGACCTTCTTTTAAAAAAAACTTAACCTGGCCAATATTCTCATGCACTATGATTGATAGAGCCTTGATATTTCACACATGGATAACTCCTGCCAAGACCTTTCATTTGGAACCATGATATTTGACCTTGGTTATCTACTGCCAAGACCTTTCATTTAAGACCTTGACCTTGGAGTTAAGGTGTTTTTGTGACTAGCTCCTGTATAGGCGAGCTACGTTGTCCACAGACAACTCTTGTTATGGATTGAACTAAAATGTATGTCTTGCATGTCTTTTCAGACTTGAAAACAGAATTGAAATGTGGATGATCTGGTAGAACAACTGATACTGGAGGTAAATGGAGAATGGTATCATATTACCAATATTTGTAAGATGAGGTTTGAGTATCTTGGTTTTGAGCTTCTGGGGAAAATAGCTACATTTGAACATTGAAACCAAATCAAAGTAAAAGTGATAACATTATGTGATACACACATCAATTTTTTATCAATATCAGTTTTGTTGTCTGTGGCAGCTTTCGAATTGAATAACTCTAAAATTTTGTTGTTTAGGAATGGGTTTATCATAATGAGAGACAAATTTCAACTGTTTGGGCAGAGTCCATTTTTACAAACTTCCACCCCGATTAAGGTAGATATTAATTGCAAAGCCTGACATTGACAGAGAATGAATTTGCTGAATAATACACATTATCTTAGGTTAACATACTGTTTCTGTTCATTAACCATTGGCATTCCTATATAATATCGCATTTTATGCCTGACAACCTAAAGCGTTGGAAAACATTGAGGACAATAAAGACATTGCTCGTAGCAAACAAGTTCTCGATTATCCACAATGTTTTCTGCACAGATAGACCAAAAATTTCCAACTTTATTCGCTCCACTGGCTGAAGGCCAGCGAGCTATTGTCATGGCGTTGTGTCTGTCGTGCGTGCATTAACTTATTCTTTAAAAATCTTCTCTCAAACCATTGGGCTAATCTTGACCAAACTTTGCAGAAACCTTCCTTGGGTGACAGGCCGCGGCCTTAGCGCAGTTGGTAGCGCATCTGACCCTCATTCGAGAGGTCCCGGGTTCGATACCCGGCCGCGGCTAATACCCTTTCTGACAAAATTGTCAGCCACCAATGGGTTTGAAATCGTTAACCTAAGTGGGCGAGCAGCTGGAGGCTCGGTAAGGGTGTTGTGGTAGTACTGGTTTGAGAAACAACAGGAATCCATGGGTAGGTGCTCCAGCCGCCGCGATATGACCCTGGTAGTTGAAAACGGCGTAAAACCCCATTAAAGTCAAAGTCCTTGGGTGACCCTTTACTTAAATTGTTCAAAGAATTTTGATTGGTCGATAAATGTGGGCGTGGCAGGGCGTGGCTTATCAGACTTAGAAAAATTACAAAATAATTCTTTAGTCAGGACAAAATTCTGAAAAAGTCGCTTAGTTTTGAAGGTATAGGCATTTCGTGAAGAAAAGGGTTTGAGATCAATTCTAGGGGTATTTGGGTATGCTGAATCCGAAAAACAATGTTGCCAAGCTGAAAAATGGCTCCTTCATCATCTAATTTGCATATTTTCAAAATGGCCGCCAAAATTTTAAAAAATGCAAAAATGATGTTGTTATTTATCATTTTTCGACATCTTTTGTTCTAAATATCGCACATTTCATGTTTAAAGACTAAACATAAATGATTTAACAAGTAAATGAGGAAAAAAATGATATTCATTTTTGGCAATTACCGTATAAATGGCAATAAATCGCATTTAAACAATACCATTTATCTATATCTTATTTTCACGTATGAAATGCAGTGAAAGTATTCAAAATACTATTTTAAAAATGTTTTGCATTAAAGGTAAAGTTTCAAAGGCAAATATGATACAGAACGCAACTTTGAGCACAAGTCCTTTTACCACGTATTTAAGCTTTTAGCAAACCTCAAACATGCCAATTTTAAAACCATGTACACAATGTTTCACATAATTCTGCAAAAATAATGATAAATCTTATCCTTTATATTGAAATCCAAAATTGTTGTCAAGATATCTACAATTAATTCTTAGGAATATGAATCAGTGTCCAAACATTTTGGAAACGGTTTACCCTATTCATTGTAATAAAATACAGTGTAGTGTGGAAAATTTCATTTTGTGGGAAATTCCACTGTTTGCACTTTCATATACATACACTCATGATTTCAAACTCCTTCAGAGATAGTAACTAAAATAATTTTAATTTACATTTTTGATATCCTTAGAAATTAAAACGTGTATATTTGAAATCGAACACATATTAAACAGGTAATCAACTTAGGCATTGGACAATATTAAAAAAGTACCAATATCCTAGGTTTTCAAATTTTGTTAAATTACAAAAAATAATTGAGTGTGGCAAACTTAATTCACTATGGCACATTGAGCTTTCAGAGGAAAAACTAGTTGTTTACTTTGACAATATTTCAAAGAGACAACTTATTTATCTAACTACTATAAAGAGAAGACTAGAATTTGGATATAGTCACTAATATACTATATATTACAGATTTTCTAGTCAACAAATGCATAGCACATAAACGTTAATGATTGAATTGGGTTAAATTTTCAGTATGATTACAGCGTCTGGTGCACATTTCCAGTATGTTCCTGACATTTTTCGCACAGGTAAAGTACAAGATCCAATCAAAGTCAATAGCTGCTTATCACACGTACATGTAGATAATATGTAAGCGATTCATCCTTTGGTTACAGAATCTTTTTTGCAATACGTCAAAAATGATGTTGACACCCATGGGTTCGAACCAGTAAACCCTGTATAGATAGTCTCTGATGTTATTTATTGAAGTATCGCAGCTATATCCGAAACTGTTAGGACTATATCATCTATTTAATAATAATATGTAAATTATTGACAGTTTAATCGAGAACCCCTATCATAAGTTGTGCGCTGTCGAAGGATAGACATGAAACATTTGTTTAAAAAATAGTCCCCCTTTTAGCTATGCTCGTGGTAAGGGCCATATCATTTGCCATGGATTGTCATACAGATGAAATATGAATTTCTTGGTGTATACCTCCATGCTTTTAAAGTTGATACATCAAGTTTAAAATGAAGGGTCAAATATGGTTGCCATACCAGATATTTTGATACGAATGGCTTAGACAGAGGCATTTGCGTCTTCAAGACTTAACATTTCTTCACACAGGGTAACCTCAACTGAAAGGCAAGTAAGAAGGAAATAGTTATGAATAGAGAAGTGGTTTTCCGCTTGATGCTGCACAGAGACATGGATAGCTTCACAATCATAGACATGAATGAATCAAATGCTGACATGTCAAGTTTGCTTTGTCATATAATCAGTTTGAAGAATACAGTCTGAAGCTTATGTTCAAGTATTAACTCATATTCTCCATATGTTTACGTCATTTCATCGGTTCTCATGTATGAATAATCTCAAATAGGTACACTAAGTCTCAATATCCAGCTCTATCTGTTAAGAAAGTTTATTCCAAGTGACGGAAAAATCAGATATGTTACACGGAACGAAATATTGTAATGACATTTTTGGAAACGAATGTTAGGTATATTTCATATGATGCCATTGTACTGAATACAAATATTCTGTTCAATTTCTTTGATATTGCTGTACTTCGTTGCTGACCAAAGATTTGTAAAATGTATTTAAATGTGGTAAGTTTTAAGATGCGCTCTTAGTATTCTTAAAAATACAATAATTAACTTATCTGCATGTATCAAAAATGTTGTGTTTGTTGACATCGCCTACGTTATTTCTGATGAAGACATCTGACGTACATCTTCTATTCAAAAGTTTCATTTTAATACTCCTTGAGATCAGTGTAGTTGTCATTTTTTCATGTGTGTTTCTAGACAACTGTTCGACGTCCTAACAGGGGCCCATGCTAGTAATGTCAAACATAAAAACAGGTAAAATATATTTTAAAAAAAATATCGTATGGATTGGTCAACCTGTATAATTATGTAGATACTTACTGTATGATAAAAATTCGCATCAAATTTATTTAGTTCTAAATAATGTTTGTATTTAACTTTACTTACAACATTGTTAGTTTCTAATAACGTTTACAAGAAACTGATCCTCGATGAAAATCTTAGTACCAACGATATAATCCTTTTTTGGCACAGAAAATATGATGTGCATACCTCTTAGCAAACTGTAAATGTTCCCATGTTGTTCTGATGCCTAAAATATCTAGCATGGCCCCATTGAATGGAAAGGGAGATGTCTAATCAACAGCGACAAAAAATTAATTTTGTACAGGATCGTTATACGCTAGCACTTACAGTTAGATTATATGAACGCAACAATTTCCTATTTGAAAATTGGACACTTTCACTTTCTTAAACATGCAACTCAATTCAAAAACCGTATATAGGGTTTGTTATAAACCGTATATAGGGTTTGTTATAAACCGTATATAGAGTTTGTTATTGGCTTTATTGGAATAAGTACAGTATTTAGCTCTTATGACATTTTATGTTATAAAGTCAATTCTGGTATCAATGAATTCAGACAAAAAATTTCCATAATGCTAGTGGGATTACGGAGCTCTTTCCGATCGAGTCATAAGTACCCAAGATTTGTTAAAATATTTTAGCTTTGCATTATTTTGAAAATGACAAATCATCTTACGTAGGCTAAAATTAAATTGTCCAAAATTTTTGGGTTAATCAAATTGTAAATGTAAACATCTAAAATGGTACTGTTGACAAAATTTGTGTGTTTTAACAGCGCATTTAAATAAAAAGCAACATGAAAGTGATATTCTGTATGTTTAAAAGGGTTTTATTGCCCGTGATACGGTAAAAGATTATCAAAAATAGTGCCAAAGAGGTTCTATTTACTTTTAGAATTATTTACTCATTAGTTTTAAACAATTTATAGCATTATATCTGAACAATTTGGTTAAGATTATGCCAAAAACTTCGATATTATTTGGCAGATTTGATTTTTTGGCGGCCATTTTGAAAATATGCAAATTAGATGATAAAAGAGCCATTTCTGTTCCTCGGTTTCCTAATAAACCAATTAGTTTTAGTCTGTAAACATGAATTGTGGGATTTTTAGAACATAATGTGTCAAAAAATGAGTAAAAAACAACATTATTATTGCATATTTGAGGTTTTGGCGGCCATTTTGAAAATATGCAAATTAGATGATGAAGAAGCCATTTTTCAGCTTGGCAACATTGTTTTTCGGATTCAACATACCAAATTACCCCTAGAACAGATCTCAAACCCTTTTCTTCACGAAATGCCTTTGTGTGATAACTTTTCTGAATTTGTGCCCTGACTACTTGAAAAATCAACCATTTGGCCAATTTTGACCAAACTTGGCAGAAATGTACCTTGTGTGACACTTTACTCAAATTGTGTGTGAAATCCTGATGTTGGCGTGGCAGGGATGGGCTTATCAGACTTGGAGAAATCACAAAATAATTCTTCAAAAATTTTCTTCTCTCAAACCAGTGGGCCAATTTTGACCAAACTTTGCAATAGTAATCCTTGGGTAACCCTTTACTTAAATTGTTCAAAGGATTATAATTGGTCTATAAATGTGGGCGTAGCAGGGTGGGGCTTATCAGCCATAGAAAAATCACAAGTCATTCTTTAAAAATCAACCATTCAGCCAATTTTGACCAGACTTTGCAGGAATGATCCCTGGGTGACCCTTTACTTAAATTGTTCAAAGGATTATGATTGGTTCATAAATGTTGGCGTGGCAGGGCGTGGCTTATCAGACTTAGAAAAATTACAAAATATTTTTTAAAAATAAACCATTGATTCTGCCAATACTTACATTGTTGTGAAATATTGATTGGTCTATAAATGTGGGTGTGGCAGGGTGGGCTTATCAGAATTGGAGAAATCACTAAATAATTTTATATAAATCAACTAATGGGCCAATGTAGACCAATTTTGGCAGTAATGTTCATTGGGCAGCCCTTTACTTAATTTGTTTATGAAATTTTGATTAGTCCATTAATGTGGGCTTGGCAGTATTGGGCTTATAAGAATTAGACAAACCATGAAATAATTCTTTAAAAATAAAGCAATGGGCTAATTTAGACCAAACTTGGCAGAAATGTTCCTTGGGTGACCCTTTTCAAGATTTTGCAGTGTGAGGTTTACAGAAAGTCATGAGATAATTCTTTTACTTTAGCCAGTGGAGCGATTCAGGCCCTCTTGGGCCTCTTGTTTACTTGAAATTGTTATCTTTACCATACATGTATTTGTATTTGGACCAGTCTAAAATGTATTTATTTTGTAATGGATTAATGCATGATTACATAAGTTGATAAAAACTCATTTTGAAATGCATCTTTGAAATTTACACCTTTCTAAAATTTTGTTAATTTGGAATGGTAATATAGTACTTTGCTACACCATTTTTCAACTGAATTTTGTGCTTATCTCTTTGCAGGTGACCATATAACCAGCTTATTACCAGGAAAAAGTCTACAGAACAAAACGACATTGGGAATTTCTGAACGCACATTAAAACAAAAATATTATATTATCAGGATAGGCAGTAGGATTTCCAAATATGGACCCCTTCGACTGTAAGGTGTGGATAGGAAGACTACGATCTTGACTGGGCAGCCAGGCTTCATCCCCTCTAGAGAACTAATCGATGGCAAGGATAATCGCTAAAGGATAGTAAAGTAATGTGATTCATTGTGATTGATTTTAATATATGTTATAGGCAACTGAGAAATGTGTCCAAAAATCAATGCAATTGTGAACAAAATAATTTCGTTATTGTAGAAAAATAATGAAAGTCATGTTGATAAGTCCTCTATGGATTATTGTTCTTTAGTTTGAAATAAACTATCTGAATATGAATTAATTGTGTTGTTTTGTTATATAGAACTACAGATAAGATGGGTAATTGGTTTTCAAAATGCAATATTTCATAAGTTGTAGATGAAAACCAATGTTGTTGGTACTCATTGGAATCATCTCATCGAGACGATTCCAATGAATACACACAACATATGGTTTGAATTTGAAATAACAAAAGTAGAATGGTTTCACCCACTCTTATCTGTTGCATACAATAAGCCCTGCTACCATATAGAGCCTAGTCAAACCAGGGTTTGTAAGTACATGCACTCCTTTCCCAAAGAAGAGCTGGTTGTTACAACCTGTGTAGAAAGATGGTTTTGGAAACATCGAGAGAAAAGAAAGTGCTTGTGATCAGTATTTTCTCCTTTACTCTCAAAGTTTTCAGTATTTCGAAGTTTGCATTGTTGAAGTCAATCAATTTCACCGCTGCAACTCATTTCAAAATTAGACTTGTCTAACATTTAACCTTTTTGAAAAGGCTTTCTTATTTCCTCACAATTATGAATGCTTTTGATGCAAGCAAGTAGTGATTTGGAAAACATTAAGAGAAAAGAAGAATATGCTGGTCCTTTGGTTTTATTTCGCCTTGACAAACATGTATCAATCAGTTTACAACATTCATCATTGAGCAGAGCTACAGATAAGAGAAAGTGATTGATTTTCAAAATGCTCTGTTTCATAGATTGTTCATTAGACCCTATATTGTGATGGGACTATTCAAATGAGTACCCACAACATACGGTTGGGATTTGAAATTAAAAAATATTGAATATCTTCATCCCTTCTAATCCATTGCTCTGATTGAGTACGTATATCTATTCCGGGGCTCTGGTTCGAGTCGAGGCTGAGATGGATCAATTACTTTAACCCATTACCAAACAGCCAAATTTAAGACTAGTCCAAAGATGATGTAGACGACAATTTTAAGTGAATGGACTTTTATATTATATCTTTTTACGTAGAAACATTGTGGGAAATGAAGGAACAGCTTGTCACAAGCTATTTAGTCATTTTCCACAATGCTTTCCAAAGCCATTATCTTGTGGGGAGTCAAAAGGAGTCACTCTGAGGTAATGGGTTAAAGCTTTTGACAAGCTCTGTGTTTTACCATTGGATGAATTGTGTTCGGATCATCTAAATTGGATAGGCAGCTGTGGCTAAGATTTGATTTTATACGCCCGCAAAACGAATGTTTAGGGGATGTACTGGAATCAGCCTGTCTGTCCGTCCATCTGTCTGTCAGTCCGTCGGCGTACAAATCTTGTCTAGAGCATAACTCGAAAACAATTAAAGGTAGAATGATGACACTTCACAGGTGGATAGATCTCATTATAGAGGGGTGCGGTGAAAAAGAGTTGATACTCTGCTGCGCCTATTTTTGAAGTTATTACTATTTGTCGACAAACATGCTTGTCCTGACAAATGTAGTGGCGGGGGTATTTTATCACCTTAAGTGATATATTTCTAGTTGTTTGAAAAGGTGCAAACAATACCCTGCAGGAACTCATGGTTAGGTGCGCTGGCCAAACAATAGGACTTGCAAACTGTCGACAACAATTTTCCGGTCATATTACGGTGACTGTTGCATCATCATCATCCTCATCATCAAATCTACCTAGTTTATAACATAAAATGTTTCAGAGCTTGAAGGGAAATGTACTACTAGTATACTAGTAATTAATGCTTGTTACCAGTCAGTGCCCAGTATCTCTCCATTTGTACCGGTCTGAAATTTTGTTGTCTAGTAAAGGGTCAAGATTCAAAGTTACTAAATGCAAAAAACAAAACGTTTCTAAGATTTATTTATTAAAGTTTTGACAAAGAAAAGACTATTAACAAGCAAATTCGTTGAATTGATATCCCCCGCCGAAAGTATTTTGTTTACTCTGTATGTATATGGCTTCACCAATCATGGGCAGTAACTCTGAATTTAATTGTCAAACCGGATAACTCCGACGGTATGCGCATCTCCTCTTCGTAGTGAAGCTTTCCACAAAGTTTCACTGAAATAGTGCCTATGGTTTCCAAGGAACAGTGCGGAAACGAATATTACTCTCTACGTATATAGCTTCACCAATCATGGGCAGTAACTCTGAATTTAATGGTCGACCCGGGTAACCCCGACAATATGCGCATCTCCTCTTTGTAGTGAAGCCTTCCACAAATTCCTTGGGATCCTGGTTTAGCCCTACACAACCAGTAGCAACCATAACAAAGTATGTAGTTTGATCAGACTGCACATTTGAAAGGTTAATCAATATGGTTTGCACCAACACATTTCTATATAATACATAATAGATGACCAGTTTTATTAGAAGTAGGCATGTGTCCTTGTGGTCTTCACTAACATGTTTCTATATAAAAATGACAGATAACTCGTTTAAGTGTCGCTGTGACCTTATTGTTTGTACCAACACAGTTCTATATTTTATATGGTAGATGACTTGTGTTAGTGTCGTTATGACCTTGTGGTTTTCAAGAACACAGTTCTATATTTTAAATGGAATATGACGCTTGTTAGTGTCTTTGCGACCTTGTGGTTTGCACCAACACAATTCTTTATGTAACATGGTAAATAACCCGCTTTAGTGTCATTGTGACCTTGTTGTTTGCACAAACACAATTCTTTATAATACATGGAATATAACCAGCTTTAGTGTCAATGTGATCTTGTGGATTGCACCAATACAATTCTTTATAACACGTTGAAGATAACCCGCTTAAGTGTCAATGTGACCTTGTGGATTGCACCAACACAATTTTTTTATAATGGATGGTAGAAGGACCGTTTAAGTGTTGTCGTGACCTTGTGGGTTGCACTGGTCAACACAATTCTAAACGTTACATGGTAGATGAATCGTCTTAGTGTTGTTGTGACCTTGAGGTTTGGACCAACACAATTCTAAATGTTACATGGTAGATGACTCGTTTTAGTGTTGTTGTGACCTTGAGGTTTGGACCAACACAATTCTAAATGTTACATGGTAGATGACTCGTTTTAGTGTTGTTGTGACCTTGAGGTTTGGACCAACACAATTCTAAATGTTACATAGTAGATGACTCGTTTTAGTGTTGTTGTGATCTTGTGGTTTGCCCAACACAATTCTAAATGTTACATGGTAGATGACTCGTTTTAGTGTTGTTGTGACCTTGAGGTTTGGACCAACACAATTCTAAATGTTACATGGTAGATGACTCGTTTTAGTGTTGTTGTGACCTTGAGGTTTGGACCAACACAATTCTAAGTGATACATGATAGATGACTCGTCCTAGTGTTGTTGTGACTTTGTGGTTTGCACCAACACAATTCCTTATTATACATGGAAGACAACCCGCTTTCGTGTCAATGTGACCTTGTGGTTTGTATCATCATATTTCTATAAAATACATGGTAGATTGTTAGTGTCGTTGTGACATTGTGGTTTACAAGAACACAATTCTAAATAATATAGTAGATGACCCGTCGCAGTGTTGTTGTGACAATGAGGTTTTCACCAATATAATTTTATAAGATATTGTCCAGCAAAATTAACCCGATACATCTGCATATGTAATGACCGCACTTTGACAATGTTTTGTGAAGACGCTCAACTAACGGACGTTGCACACGAAAACTAAGTTGTTCCGGGTTAATTTGGGTTGACAATACAATTGCTAGATAACCCGTTTTAGTGTCAATGTGACCTTGTAGTTTGCACAAATACAAATATACATGATACATGGTAGATGGCCCGTTCTAGTACCAATGTGACCTTGTAGTTTGCACCAACACGAATCTCCATGATACATAGTAGATGACCCGTTTTAGTGTTGTTGTAACCTTGTGGTTTGCACCAACACGAATCTCCATCATACATGGTAGATGACCCGTTTTTGTGTTGTTGTAACCTTGTGGTTTGCACCAACACGAATCTTCATGATACATGGTAGATGACCCGTTTTTGTGTTGTTGTTACCTTTTGGTTTGCACCAACACGAATCTTTATGATACATCGTAGATAACCAGTTTTTGTGTTGCTGTGAGCTTGTGGTTTGCACCAACACGAATCTATATGATACATGGTAGATAACCCGTTTTTGTGTTGCTGTAACCTTGTAGTTTGCACCAACACGAATCTATATGATACATGCTTGATAACCAGTTTTTGTGTTGTTGTAATCTTGAGGTTTGCACCAACACGAATCTATATGACACGTGGTAGATAATCAGTTTTTCTGTTGTTGTGACCTTGTGGTTTGCACCAACACGAATCTACATGATACATGGTAGATGACCCGTTTTTTTGTTGTTGTAACCTTGTAGTTTGCACCAACACGAATCTATATGATACATGGTAGATGACCCGTTTTTGTGTTGCTGTGAGCTTGTGGTTTGCACCAAACACGAATCTATATGAAACATGGTAGATGAACAGTTTTGTGTTGTTTTGACCTTGTGGTTTGCACCAACACGAATCTATATGAAACATGGTAGATGAACAGTTTTGTGTTGTATTGACCTTGTAGTTTGCACCAACACGAATCTCCATCATACATGGTAGATGACCCGTTTTAGTGTTGTTGTAACCTTGTGGTTTGCACCAACACGAATCTTCATGATACATGGTTGATGACCAGTTTTTGTGTTGCTGTCAGCTTGTGGTTTGCACCAACACGAATCTATATGATACATGGTAGATAATCCGTTTTTGCGATGTTGTAACCTTGTAGTTTGCACCAACACGAATCTATATGATACATGCTTGATAACCAGTTTTTGTGTTGTTGTAACCTTCAGGTTTGCACCAACACGAATCTATATGAAACATGGTAGATAATCCGTTTTTCTGTTGTTGTAACCTTGTGGTTTGCACCAACACGAATCTATATGATACATGGTAGATGACCCGTTTTAGTGTTGTTGTAACCTTGTGGTTTGTACCAACACGAATCTATATGATACATGGTAGATGGCCCGTTTTTTGTTTTTGTAACATTGCGGTTTGCACCAATACGAATCTATATGATACATGGTAGATGACCCGTTTTTGTGTTGCTGTGAGCTTGTGGTTTTCACCAACACGAACCTTTATGATACATGATAGATGACCCGTTTTTGTGTTGTTGTGAGCTTGTGGTTTGCACCAACACGAATCTATATGAAACATGGTAGATGAACAGTTTTTGTGTTGTTTTGACCTTGTGGTTTTCACCAACACGAATCTGTATGATACATGGTAGATAACCCGTTTTAGTGTTGTTGTAACCTTGTGGTTTGCACCAACACGAATCTATATGAAAAATGATAGATGACCCGTTTTTGTGTTGTTGTAACCTTATGGTTTGCACCAACACGAATCTTCATGATACATGGTAGATAACCCGTTTTTCTGTTGTTGTTACCTTGTGGTTTGCACCAACACAATTCTATATGGTACATGGCAGATGGACCATTTTAGTGTTGTTGTGGCCTTGAGGTTTGCACCAACACAATTCTTATGATACATGATAGATTAATTACTTTAAAAGTGATGTAGTGACCTTGAGAATTGCACAAACACAAGTCTCTATGATACATGGAAGATAGCCGGCTTTAGTGTCGATGTGACCTTGTGGTTTGCACCAACAATTTTTTTTATAAAACATGGTAGATGTCCCGTTTAATTTTTGTTGTGGCCCCGTCTTCGTCTTCCTTGGTAGGGTCAGGGTCATATTTGACTGTAGTGTTGACATGTGTTGAAGGGGGAAACAGCCTCCATCCTTCAGAGTTAAAATACATATCATATGTACAGGTTAAAACTTTATACATGCGTCGGTGGAATTACGCGCTGAAGACGAAAGAGCCGCCCCTTACTAGGTCCTTGAAGGCAGCTGTAAATTCGTCTTTCGTCTCAATGTCTGCGATCTGGGTCGGGAGTTTGTTCCAATATCTGATCGTTCTTGGACCGAAGGATTGATGATTCAGCGTAGATTCATGTTGTCGTATTCGTCCCTTTTCTCATGTGCGGAAATCGCCTGACTGGGCTGATCTCTACGGCTTGGTGTTTAATTTGTATTTGATCTTGTGGTTTGTACCATCACAAATTTATATAATACATGATATATAACCCGTGTTAGTGTCAATGTGACTGTATGGTTTGCACTAACACAATTTTATATCATACATTTTAGATAACCCGCTGTAGTGTTAATGTGACCTTGTGGTTTGCACCAAAACAATTCTATATAATGCATGGTATATAAACCACTTCAGTGTCAATGTGACCTTGTGGGTTGCACCAACACAATTCTGTATGATACATGGATGATGGACGTTTTAGTGTTGTTGTAACCTTGTGGTTTGGACCAATATTATTCTATATCATACATGGTAGATGACCAGTTTTCGTGTCGGTGTGACTGTGTGGTTTGCACTAACATATTTCAATGTGATACATGGTAGAAGAACCGTTTTAGTGTTGTTGTTAGACCTTGTGGTTTGCACAAGCACAAGTTTATATGATACATGGTAGATAAACCGTTTCAGTGTTTGTGACCTTGTGGATTGCACCAACACAATTCTATATGATACCTGGTAGATAAACCGTTTAAGGTTTCCGAACTGAGAATGAAATGCAGAGCCAGAGATGAAATTTGAAAAGTGCCAGTAATTCCTAATCTGTGTTATATTTCCCATCCAAATACAAATATAAGCATTTTGTATGGATTAGAATTTTGAATTAATGCATACTTATGGAAATATTTGACCAAAATATTTAAAATTACATCCCTTGCATATGAAAATAGAGTAAAACAATATTTGTAAATTATTATCTTCTTGTAGCATAATCTTGAAATCCGGCCTGGTGAATCAACTTGTGTGAAGTGTATTTACATGTGTGTGAAATTTGATGCATTTCGTATGGCTAGAAAGTGGTGTTTTCATTCTCAGTTCGTAACCCTTAAGTCATTGTAACCGTGTGGTTAACACCAATACGATTCTATATAATACATGCCGGATAACTCGTTTTGGTGTCAATGTGACCTTGTAGTTTAGCGGCAACACATTATAGACACATAATACATAATAGATATATCGATTTAGCGACAGTATGACCGTGTGGTTTGCCGCAACACATTTCTATATAACACATGATAGATGGCCCGCTTTAGCAACACAGTGACCTTGTGATTTTCACTAATAGATTCCTATAAAATACACGTTAGATGGTCCGTTTTATAGACTGCAAACCACAAGATCATATTGTCACTAACTCGGGCCATCTACTATGTATCATATAGAAATGTGTTGGTGCAATCCACAGTGTCATATTGCCACTAAAACGAGCCATCTACTATGTTTTATATAGAAATGTGTTGATGCAAACCACAAGATCATACTCACACTAAAAAGAGCCATCTAGTATGTATTATATAGGAATGTGTTAATGCAAACCACAAGGTCATACTGAAACTAAAACTAAAACTAACATGGGACATCTAGTATGTACTATATAGGAATGTGTTGGTGCAAACCACAAGACCATACCGCCAATAAGATGGGCCATCTTATGGGTATTATATAGACATGTGTTGGTGCAAACCACAAGGTTTTACATCGACTAAAACGAGCTATTTAGTATGTATTATATAGGAATGTATTGATGCAAACCACAAGGTCATACTGACACTAAAACGGACCACCTACCATGTATTATATAGAAATATGTTGGTGCAAACCACAAGGTCATACTCCACCTAAGATGGGACATCTAGTATGTACTATATAGGAATGTGTTGGTGCAAACCACAAGATCATACCGCCAATAAGATGGACCATCTTGTGTGTATTATATAGACATGTGTTGATGCAAACCACAAGGTTTTGCATCGACTAAAACGACCCATTTAGTGTGTATTTTATAGGAATGTGTTGATGCAAACCACAAGGTCATACTGACACTAAAATGGGCCACCTACTATGTATTATATAGAAATATGTTGGTGCCAACCACAAGGTCAAACTGAAACTGAAACGAGTCATTAGCTATCTTTATATAAAATGTGTTGATCATTCTGCCATTGAAAGCGGCCATATTCCACGTATTATATAAGAATGTGTTGGTGCAAACAACAAGGCCGCATTGACACGAAAACGGGTCATCCATCATGTATTTTAGATATTTCTGTTGGTGCAAACCACAAAGACACATTGATGCTAAAACGGGTCATTCACTACGTATTGTATAGGTTAATGTTGGTGCAAACACAAGGTCACTTTGACGCTAAAACAGGCCATTAACAATGTATTGTATAGATTTGTGTTGGTGCAAATCACAAGGTCACATTGACGCTAAGACGTGCCATCCATCGTGTATTGTATAGATTTGTGTTGGTGCAAACCACAAGGCCACATTGACGCTAAAACGTGTCATCCATCATGTATTGTATAGATTTGTGTTGGTGCAAACCACAAGGCCATATTGACACTAAAAGGAGTCATCCATTATGTATTGTATAGAATTGTGTTGATGCAAACCACAAGGTCACATTGACACTAAAACGAGTCATCGACTGTGTATCATATAGAAGTGTGTTGGAGCAAACCACAAGGTCACTTTGACGCTAAAACGGGTCATCCACTATGTATCGTATAGAATTGTGTTGGTGCAAACCACAAGGTCACATTGACGCTAAAACGGATCATCTGCAATGTATTGTATAGAATTGTGTTGGTGCTAACCACAAGGTCACAGTGACGCTAAAGCGGGTCAACCACCATAATTCGTATATGATGTGTTGGTGCAAACCACAATGTCATATTGACGCTAAAACCGGTCAACCACCATAATTCGTATAGAATGGTGTTGGTTCAAACCACAAGGTCACATTGACGATAAAACGGGTCATTGGCCATACATCGTAAAGAAGTATGTTGCTGCAAACCACAAGGTGATATTGACGCTACAACGGGTCATCCAACATGCATGCATTGTATAGCATTATGTTGGTGTAAACTACAAGGTCACATTGACATTATATCGGGTCATCTTACATGTATCATATAGAATTATGTTGATGCAAACCACAAGGTCACATTGACGCTAAATCGGGTAATTCACTGTGTATTCTAAAGATTTGTGTTGGTGCAAACCACAAGGTCATATCGACACTTATACTAGTCATCCACTATATATCATATAGAATTATGTTGGTGCAAACCACAAGGTCATATAAACACTTATACTGGTCATCCAACATATATCATATGAAATTATGTTGGTGCAAACCACAAAGTCATATCGACACTTATACTGGTCATCCACCATATATCATATGGAATTATGTTGGTGCAAACCACAAGGTCATATCGACACTTATATTGGTCATCCACCATATATCATATGGAATTATGTTGGTGCAAACCACAAGGTCATATCGACACTTATACTGGTCATCCACCATATATCATATGGAATTATGTTGGTGCAAACCACAAGGTCATATCGACACTTAAACTGGTCATCCACCATATATATCATATGGAATTATGTTGGTGCAAACCACAAGGTCATATCAACACTTATACTGGTCATCCACCATCTATCATATAGAATTATGTTGGTGCAAACCACAAGGTCATATCGACAATTATACTGGTCATCCACCATCTATCATATGGAATTATGTTGGTGCAAACCACAAGGTCATATCGACACTTATATTGGTCATCCACCATATATCATATGGAATTATGTTGGTGCAAACCACAAGGTCATATCGACACTTATACTGGTCATCCACCATATATCATATGGAATTATGTTGGTGCAAACCACAAGGTCTTATCGACACTTAAACTGGTCATCCACCATATATATCATATGGAATTATGTTGGTGCAAACCACAAGGTCATATCAACACTTATACTGGTCATCCACCATCTATCATATAGAATTATGTTGGTGCAAACCACAAGGTCATATCGACAATTATACTGGTCATCCACCATATATCATATAGAATTATGTTGGTGCAAACCACAAGGTCATATCGACACTTATACTGGTCATCCACCATATATCACATGGAATTATGTTGGTGCAAACCACAAGGTCATATCGACACTTATACTGGTCATCCACCATATATCATATAGAATTATGTTGGTGCAAACCACAAGGTCATATCGACACTTATACTGGTCATCCACCATATATCATATAGAATTATGTTGGTGCAAACCACAAGGTCATATCGACATTTACACTGGTCATCCACCATATATCATATAGAATTGTGTTGGTGCAAACCACAAGGTCATATCGACACTTAAACTGGTCATCCACCATCTATCATATAGAATTATGTTGGTGCAAACCACAAGGTCATGTCGACACTTATACTGGTCATCCACCATATATCATATGGAATTATGTTGGTGCACACCACAAGGTCATATCGACACTTATACTGGTCATCCAACATATATCATATGGATTTATATTTGTGCAAACCACAAGGTCATATCGACACTTATACTGGTCATCCACCATATATCATATAGAATTATGTTGGTGCAAACCACAAGGTCATATAAACACTTATACTGGTCATCCAACATATATCATATAAAATTATGTTGGTGCAAACCACAAAGTCATATCGACACTTATACTGGTCATCCACCATATATCATATGGAATTATGTTGGTGCAAACCACAAGGTCATATCGACACTTATATTGGTCATCCACCATATATCATATGGAATTGTGTTGGTGCAAACCACAAGGTCATATCGACACTTATACTGGTCATCCACCATCTATCATATAGAATTGTGTTGGTGCAAACCACAAGGTCATATCGACACTTATACTGGTCATCCACCATATATCATATAGAATTATGTTGGTGCACACCACAAGGTCATATCGGAACTTATACTGGTCATCCACCATATATCATATAGAATTATGTTGGTGCAAACCACAAAGTCATATCGACACTTATACTGATCATCAACCATATATAATATAGAATTATGTTGGTGCAAACCACAAAGTCATATCGACACTTATACTGATCATCAACCATATATAATATAGAATTATGTTGGTGCAAACCACAAGGTCATATCGACTCTTATACTGGTCATCCACCATATATCACATGGAATTATGTTGGTGCAAACCACAAGGTCATATAAACACTTATACTGGTCATCCACCATATATCATATGGAATTATGTTGGTGCAAACCACAAGGTCATATCGACGCTTATACTGGTCATCCAACATATATCATATAGAATTATATGGTGCAAACCACAAAGTCATATCGACACTTATACTGATCATCAACCATATATAATATAGAATTATGTTGGTGCAAACCACAAGGTCATATCGACACTTAAACTGGTCATCCACCATCTATCATATAGAATTATGTTGGTGCAAACCACAAGGTCATATCGACACTTATACTGATCATCCACCATATATCATATAGAATTGTGTTGGTGCAAACCACAAGGTCATATCGACACTTAAACTGGTCATCCACCATCTATCATATAGAATTATGTTGTTGCAAACCACAAGGTCATGTCGACACTTATACTGGTCATCCACCATATATCATATGGAATTATGTTGGTGCACACCACAAGGTCATATCGACACTTATACTGGTCATCCACCATATATCATATGAAATTGTGTTGGTGCAAACCACAAGGTCATATCGACACTTATACTGGTCATCCACCATATATCATATGGAATTATGTTGGTGCAAACCACAAGGTCATATCGACACTTATACTGGTCATCCACCATATATCATATGGAATTATGTTGGTGCAAACCACGAGGTCATATCGACACTTATCCTGGCCAGCCACCATATATCATATAGAATTATGTTGGTGCAAACCACAAGGTCATATCGACAATTATACTGGTCATCCACCATATATCCCATATGGAATTATGTTGGTGCAAACCACAAAGTCATATCGACACTTATACTGGTCATCCACCATATATCATATAGAATTATGTTGGTGCAAACCACAAGGTCATATCGACACTTATACTAGTCATCCACTATATACCATATAGAATTATGTTGGTGCAAACCACAAGGTCATATAAACAATTATACTGGTCATCCACCATTTATTATATGGAATTGTGTTGGTGCAAACCACAAGGTCATATCGACACTTATACTGGTCATCCACCATATATCATATGGAATTATGTTGGTGCAAACCACAAGGTCATATCGACACTTATACTGGTCATCCACCATATATCATATGGAATTATGTTGGTGCAAACCACAAGGTCATATCGACACTTATACTGGTCATCCACCATATATCATATGGAATTATGTTGGTGCAAACCACAAGGTCATATCGACACTTATACTGGTCATCCACCATATATCACATGGAATTATGTTGGTGCAAACCACAAGGTCATATAAACAATTATACTGGTCATCCACCATATATCATATGGAATTGTGTTGGTGCAAACCACAAGGTCATATCGACAATTATACTGGTCATCCACCATCTATCATATAGAATTATGTTGGTGCAAACCACAAGGTCATATCGACAATTATACTGGTCATCCACCATCTATCATATAGAATTATGTTGGTGCAAACCACAAGGTCATATCGACAAGTATACTGGTCATCCACCATATATCATATGGAATTATGTTGGTGCAAACCACAAGGTCATGTCGACACTTATACTGGTCATCTACCATATATCATATAGAATTGTGTTGGTGCAAACCACAAGGTCATATCGACACTTATACTGGTCATCCACCATATATCATATAGAATTATGTTGGTGCAAAGCACAAGGTCATATCGACACTTATACTGGTCATCCAACATATATCATATAGAATTGTGTTGGTGCAAACCACAAGGTCATATCGACACTTATACTGGTCATCTACCATATATCATATAGAATTGTGTTGGTGCAAACCACAAGGTCATACCGACACTTATACTGGTCATCCACCATATATCATATGGAATTATGTTGGTGCAAAGCACAAAGTCTTATCGACACTTATACTGGTCATCCACCACATATCATATAGAATTATGTTGGTGCAAACCACAAGGTCATGTCGACAATTAAACTGGTCATCCACCATATATCATATAGAATTATGTTGGTGCAAACCACAAGGTCATGTCGACAATTATACTGGTCATCCACCATATATATCATATGGAATTATGTTGGTGCAAACCACAAGGTCATATCGACACTTATACTGGTCATCCACCATATATCATATAGAATTGTGTTGGTGCAAACCACAAGGTCATATCGACACTTAAACTGGTCATCCACCATATATCACATGGAATTATGTTGGTGCAAAGCACAAGGTCATATCGACACTTATACTGGTCATCCACCATATATCATATAGAATTGTGTTGGTGCAAACCACAATGTCATATCGACAATTATACTGGTCATCCAACATATATCATATAGAATTGTGTTGGTGCAAACCACAAGGTCATATCGAGACTTATACTGATCATCCACCATATATCATATGGAATTGTGTTGGTGCAAACCACAAGGTCATATCGACACTTATACTGGTCACCCACCATATATCATATAGAATTGTGTTGGTGCGAACCACAAGGTCACATTGACTCTATAACGGGTCATCCACCATAAATCGTATAGAATTTTGTTGGTGCAAACCACAAGGTCACATTCACCCTTAAACGGGCCATCCACCGTGTACCATATGTAATTGTTTTGGTGCAAACTACAAGGTCACATTGACCCTTAAACGGGCCATACACCGTTTAACAAATATAATTGTTTTGATGCTAACACGGGTCAACCATCGATCATAATTCGTATAGAATGGTGTTGGTGCAAACCACAAGGTCACATTGACGCTAAAACCGGTCGTATGGACGCGAAAACATATCATCCATTATACAAGGCTGGAGCGCCCATCACGCATAATATGCACATGCGTAATGTAAAAGAATGCGACTAGGTCGTAGGCTTCTCAGTATCGTTTCTTGGGGTCAGTTTTGCTGTTTGTATGTCTGAAAACCACATAGAATGCACGAAAACAAGTCTTACAAAACCATGATTTCTCTGGAGGAACACTCGAACCACCTTAACATATTCCCAAACAAAACCTGATTTCGACGTCTCTTATAGAAAAGGCTTGGGAAAATATTGAAACGAAAGAAGAAACTGCTGAGATAGATTCTAACCAGAAATTGCTCCTTTTGTCTTAATATTTTCTATGCCATATTTTACACAAATGCTATCTTTCATAACATCCATTTTGTCATTTTTTGCTATTTTGGAAGTGGAATACCTAAAAATTTTGCTATTTGGAAAAGAGTTAAGATCGAGCGAGTTTACACCCTCTCGTGCTTCACCCTCTAGGGCGTACGGCGCTCGTGAGTTCAAACCATATAAGGTCACATTGACGCTGTTAAAATGCGTTTTCCACCATACAATACACAGACTACTCAAGATAGTGTGTTGGTGCATAACGTTAACTTGTCACAATGCCACTTAAATGGGACATGCTTCATAATATTTTTTCCATTTCAATTTTTCATTTATTGATTGTTCTTGTATAAAAATTTGAATTACACCACCAGGACTTGTTTTATAAAGAGTTAAACACTCAGCAGTTCTTGTAAGCATTCTTGCATCCGATGCCTCAAGACAATTAATTTGCGATTTTTCGGCCTCTTTAATTTGGAACAAATAAATTATCCCATTTTCATAATTTAACAAAAAATTAAGGCAATCAAATTGAAATTGTGTACACAATCTGAAAACACTATTTACCACTCACTCAAACAAGATCTGGTTTTGAGTCTCTATTTGAATTAGCTTGTGAAACTATGGACACAAAAGAGAAAACGCTAATAATCAGCATTTGCTCCTTTTGCCTCAATCTTTTCTATGCTATAATGCACACAAAACCTATCTTTATCAATATCAGTTTTGTCGTCTGCAGCAGATTTTAATTTGGATAAACCTAAAATTTTGCAGTTTTGGAAAGGGTTAATTGACCGAAATTATAATATCAACACATTAAAATATTAAAAAAAAATATAAATCCTGTAAAATATCAACATTTGCAAATCGAATCCAACTATATATCTACATTTTATTCGAAACGGAAAGAAAATGCCAAGCGGAAATAATATACCAAGCGGAAAATAAAAATCACGCACATGTGATTATTACAGTACCGGGTCAAAAGGTTGGGGTTGTGTTTTAGTAATGGTTGCGGTTTGCATTTAGTACGATCCAGTTATTTGTTGACAACCTTTTAAACTGGGATTAAACTACGAAAACTGCTGGATTATAAGTGCATATTAGTTCCTACTGGAGTAATATCATAACAGACATACAAACATTGCTTTAAAAGGAGGATAACGGATAAATCAATGGGATTTTGTGGATACAAAAGGCTAGGAGCGAGTTTTACAACAGACTCTAAAAATAGCTCATGCAAGCAGGAATGGACACAGACAAGGATAGATTCTGGCGCATAACCGTTTGTTTATATGCACAGGCTGACTGATAGGCCATCGAGCGTGTCAGTCTGTGTATTTTATGTATGGTTATAGCCTCTTGCAACACACGAAATCACCATTTCAGGTACACACTTGAAGGTATGCTACACTTTTAATCCTGTCCCAAAAGACTTCTCATGCAAATGATGTAGCCCAGATCAGACTGCATACACCACACAGGCTGATCAAAGTCCACATTGCTTGCATTGGTACGCACCAGACAAAACTACCACTTTTAAAAGGCAGATAATAACGACAAAAGTGTATTGCAAATAGCTACCCACTGCATAGGGCTAACCTTCAAAAATGCACAAATAAACAATCACTAAAATTAGATTAAGAGTTCAAAGTCTGAAACCTGGGGCGTTTCAATATCTCTTGCACGTCCGATTCATGCTCGGTCGGTTGTGGTCCCATTGAGAGCCAACAGCGTATACAGACGAAAATATGTCGACTTATTGCCCCATCAATGTTTTAAGACAACATTTTGACTTTTTCCACCTAACAACATCCGTACAGCAGCTTGGCGCTGGTTTTGGCGTAGCCATGATATGCGTAGGGTAGTGTGGTCCGATATTCGAATGTTGTGAAGTCCATGCGATTTATTAGCAGTCTCCATTGCAGTCTTAAACCTATTGTGTAGGTGGTGTTAACCTAATGATACGGTCCTGCCTTGACGTCATATCTCTTGCACGTCCGCTTCATGCTCGATCGGTTGTGGTCCCATTGAGAGCCAACAGCGTATACAGACGAAAATATGTCGATTTGTTGCCCCATCAATGTCTTAAGACAACATTTTTACTTTTTCCACCTAACAACATCCCGTACTGCAGCCAGGTGCTGTCTTTGGCCTAGCCATGATATGCGTAGGGTAGTGAGAAGTGCGTGAACGCTTTTGCCTCTTCTTTGTCTATTTTTAAGGTTGTGTTTGAAGAAAATTTATTTTGATAGTAGTCATTTAGAAAACACGACAGGGGATAATTGGGCTTTAACAATTTACTACGTATCACGTAATGAATTTACGACATCGGAAGAAAATGGTACTATACGAGTATTTATGCGTATGGATGCAGGTATATTAAAATGTACTATACTCACTAGCCATTAAAACATATTTTGACGAATTATATTATTATGAAAAATTGGGGTTGCGTATCTTTTTTGTCCTAGTATATTTTGGTAATGCCATGTTTCCAGATCAACCTGTACAGTCCGATCGGAATCTTTTTTGCAGTTGTATAGTTAATATGGACCATGGAGGAGCTATTAGAGAACGACATGGATCTTGATCAGACTGTGCGAACGCACAGGCTGATCTGGATCCATGTTGTTCTAAAATGCCAAAAGGGAACCCTTTTCCAGATCAAGGCTCAATTATCATTTACTAGAGAAGAATACTCGCGAGGCCCATCTTAGAAACCAAACGTATGTGAAATAGGATCAGAAAAAAGCATGTATAAGTTTTGAGAGCAGTATGTATATAGATAAAACTGAATCCAAGCGCATTGTAATTATGACCCATGCAGCTCCACAGGGGTTGCTGCAGCTGAGTCCCCACTGTAGGTACATGTAAGAAAGAGGTATTACACTCTTCTCTCAAGTCCGGCCCATATCTGCATAAAAAACAAATTGTAATAACATCATGTACTTATATTCTAGTCCTTTACAATAATATCAGGGGCCAACGTTCACAAACAATTCTGAAAGAGGGATCTATTGGAGGGTCCGAACCCCCTGGAATTGATCGAAAATTAAAGTTTGAGTATATAACTTTAGAGTAACGTTGCATTTTAAGGCATCATTTGGGCTGCCCCCCCCCCCCCCCCCCCCCCGGAAATAAATCCTGGATCCGCCCTTTATCTAATCGAGCGTCTAAGGTATAATTAGACAATAATTAATTTGATTGGACGAGACACGTGCTACGACCAATCGGGTAGATTGTTGCGTTATATTCTATAGGTAAACTTGGAATTAGACTGGCTCGTGAATGCCACCCCAAATAATATAAATAACGAGTAGCGGTGTACTTGTCCAATTTAAAATGATTTGCAGACGACAAAGTCAAATTTGACAAGAGTACAGAACATGTGAAATATAGCACAGAAAATATTGAAAGACAAGAGCTGTCACTGTAAGATGACAATGCCCCCGACACCGCTTTGATTTTAAATTATGGCCAATCTATGTTCAATGTCAAGGTCATCCAGGGGTCAAGGTCACCAAAGTATGTGCCTACAGAAAGGTAATGTACCAAGGAATGTTGTGTTAAAGTATGAAGCGAATATGTTAAGTAATAAGGAAGTTATGGCCAATGTTTTTGGACGGAATGACGGACGGACAGACAGACGGACGGACGGACAGACGGACGGACAAGTCAAATTTATGATGCCTCCCTATCGGGGGCATAATAAAAAGGTAAAACTTATGTTTATTTTTAAAATATCTACCTTTTCCTGTAATGGAAAAGTCTCTTCGGGAACGTCAAAATTCGGCCTTTCTCAGAAAGGAGTTAAATGACATCTTTTCACCTTGAGCAAGCTAAAAACCTCACATGTTTTGGTGTAGATTATAATAATCTTTTTTATCTTTGAGATTGATACATAGATATAGGCATACATATTGACTGAGTCACACCCTTAAAAATTCTTTATAACATTGGCAACTGTTATGCACGGTGGATGTTGTGCATCATGGGATGGGTATCGACTACGGATAAATTTGTCCCGCTTCAGGTAAGAAATTGTACAATAACTTTCTTATTTCTGTTGCAATTTTAAAGCAGGTTGTTGCATGCGCACCGCCATATTGAGATCTTTCCTCAGATACATGACTTGTTTGTAGATCCTTTTATTTTTCCCAAAAATTGATCCAAACCGACCAGAAAAACGACAAAAATTCAGATTGTTTTTGTGGTCGGCTGGGATCAATTTTTGGGAAAAGGACAAGGAGTTGCCAAATAAGTAATACGTCTGAGGAAAGCACTCGGTAAGGCAGGGTACATGCAACAAACCGCTTGAAAATTGACACAGAGAATCAAGAAAGTAGTTGAAAAAATTCTTACCTGAAGCGGTTCATACAAAAGTGTGATTCATACCTGCATGAAAAAATAAGTAAAATCGCATTAATTCCTTATGATTTAATATTCTGGAATTCAAAAACAACAACACAACTTTAAACCCCATTTTGAGGTTAACACAAAAATAATCCGTCTTTATTCCCATCTGATCTGAGTCTTTTATATCGCGTAAGAATACCCGTTCTTTGGGTATTTTGGGAAAAATGGCCGCAATTTTGAAGCGAGCATAAAATCAAGCATAAAGTTGGACTTTGAATCATTAAATGAGACCAGGAAGAAAAGGATAAAACGATTTGGATGCAATTTAAATTTTCTACATGTAGTCTTTGATCATTCCAAATGACCAGTCTTAATTTAAACAACAGGAGAGATTACTGCGAAGGACATTAGCAGCTTCTGACAGAAAGAAAAGAAAATAAACAAAAGCAAACGACGAAAACTATTGCATTACATGTGTTTTAGGCACGGAGGATGATCTTGATTGATAGGATTTCGATCTTATTTCGCATTCTGTGATTTGTCTTTGGGTTGCTTTGACCAAACGGAAATAATGCTGTCTGTTCATGTGGCTTGAATAATTATGTCGAGTGCAAATTCAACTTCAGAAGGCTATTAAGATTTCATGCTCCCGCCAATGGGTAACGGATTGGAGTGTATGGAGTTTTACGTCCCACTCAATAGCTAAGGTCATATGGAGACGGAACCTCGGTTTAAAGTCTCATCCGAAAGACAGGAGAAGCGGGGGATCGAACCAGCGACCCCTATGTTACAAGTCCAGCGTGTTACCACTGCACCACCTCCGCTCCCCAATGGATAACGGACGAAAACCATGAAAGGATAAGGTTAGTTCTCTGTTGATTGTTCATGTTTATTTTTGCAGATAGATCTCATTTGTAATGCATTTCTGAATATGTGACAGCGAGTTCAACTGTTCAAGTGTATTCCATGCATGATTCATTCGTGTTTTCCTTGTTTATTTTTTTTTGTTTAATTTATCATAAGTCTATTTTTCTATAGCTGTCACATTAAGTCAAATCTGTTGTAGATGCAGACTTAGTCTTTTAGGAAAGTAGGTTTGTTTGTCAGGAAAATAGTCCCGACATTTTTTTTCAAGATGTTATGAAAAGAATTTTTCAACCAATCAGAACACTCGGATTTCAGTGAAATCAACTAATATTAAATCATTAGTAAGTAAAACAGGTAATATGATTTAAATCGGTGCTGCAGCAAAGCAAAAAAAAAAAAAAAAAAAAAAAAAAAAAAAAAAAAAAAAAAAAAAACTTAGTAGGCAAAGAACTTTTCTGAAACACAAACAATATTTTGATTGAATACGAGTACATGTATAAAGCAATATTCATGTTCTTTTGCGGTCTTTCATGATATTTTACCACGGTTCAATAAATCAATAAGCATTATTTCCAACCGCGGTTAAGGTAAGACCTAGGTAATGCACTTCCGGTATAATCGTTATATTTCGACTTATTCCGTGACGTCCGTAAGTCCGAGTATTTTTAAAGTACCTTTAGGTGCAGTATCGCCTGTTTTCTTAACAACGGAAATAATTGAGCATGGAAATATTCTGAACATTTTTTGTGAAACTGTTTCTAAAACTATATGAAGAGTAGGCAAAAAATCAACAAAAGTCAAGAAGTAAAAATTTAAGAGCAATGACAATTACTTCCCTTTAAATCGTCTATTCGCACCATTCTTATTTCGTTCCATAACTGGTCACATAGTCCATTAACCAGGCCCCGGTTTCTCGAAAAAACTTAAGTCTATACTCATGAGAACACGCTCAACTTCAAAGGAATATTCTCCAACGTTGAAGGGTATTTGATTGAAGTTCACGTGGATTTAGTGCGATTTGAGCATGAGAACGCACTTAACCTTTTTCGAGAAACCGGGGCCAGGTCTAACCATAGATAACCATAGATCACGATAGTACATCGCTTATTTCGATTCTAAATATGATACTTGTAAATTATGAGCAAATGCAAAAGTGGATCAATGTTATTATTCATATATTATTTAAAAAAACACTTAATCAAACTCCTTTACACGGTGTCCAGTCTGAACACTTTTTAATGAACGCAGACCTCATCGTGTAGAGATGCTTGTCAACTAAATATACTTGTAAAAAATGCACTATAACATTCATCAATCTTTCTGTACACGAGATAACTAAGATAAGTAGATTCCAAGATAACCTAAAAATAAGGGTTTCACAGAGCGGCGCATACACGACAGAGACGGGCTTGTCAGTAAAATTGGCCATTTTTTTTTCAAATCAAGGGCAGACAATTCAAACATGAAAAGTTATCAAAATTTTGTTTACACAACCAGACATTATAGAGATTCATTTTGGCTAGGTTTGATTAAATTCTGGTTGAAACTGTAGGAGTTGCGCACAGGAGAAAATGGGCATTTTTGAGAAAATGGGCATTTTTCCTTAACGTATACAACCCATCATTAGCACTGAAGAGCCAGGGGCGAAATTTGAAAAGTGTCAGTAATTCATGAACTGTGTTACATTTCCATTCTAAATACAAACATAAGCATTTTGAACGGTTTAGAATTTTGAATTAATGCATACTTATGTAAATATTTGACAAAAATGTTCCAAATTACCTCCCTATATGAGTATAGAGTAAAATAATATTTGTAAATTATTTTCTTCTTGAAGCATAATCTTGAAATCCGGCCACGATGAATCACCATATGTGAAGTGTATTTACAAGTGTGTGTAAGTTTATGCATTTCGTATGGCTAGAAAGTAGTGTTTTTAATGATGGGTCATATACTTTAAATTCAAGGACAGATAATTCAAGAACGAAAATAGTTATCAAAATTCCGTGATCCGTGTGCACAACTAGACACCGTGGAGATTCATTGTGGCAAGTTTGATAAAGTTCTGATCAAAACTGTAGGAGGAGTTATTTACTCACAAAAGTATGCATATTTTCATTCAAGGGCAGGTAATTCAAGTACAAAAAGAGTTATCTGAATTCCGTAAGCGATGTGCACAACAAGGCATCATGGAGATTCATTGTGGCAAGTTTGATCGAATTCCAATAAAAACTGTAGGAGAAGTTGAGCACACAAGAAATTGCTAACGGACTGACAGGCCGACGAACGGACGGACAGACATAACATAATACGACCCTTTGGATGTATAATAAAAAAAGTAAAAATTGATTGGCCTCGCCTTCAACATTTTAAGCCATAAAAATGGCACAATTTAAAATGCTTCACGAAACTGCATTATTTATATGGAATCTAATTATTAATTCAGTATATCGACCATTCCCCCAGCAGAGTGATCGTTCGTTGCTCTTCATATATAATTTCTACCAAGTTTTGTCAAAATTGGCCCAATGGTAGATTTATAAAAATATTTTGTGATTTCTTTTAAGTCTTATAAGCCTCGCCCTGCCACGCCCACACATATGCATCAATCAAAATTCTTTGAACAGTTTAGGTAAAGGGTCACCTAAGTAACATTCCTGCCAAGCTTGGTGAAAATTGGCTCACTGGAGAAGAGAGGAGAGGAGAAGATTTTTTTTTTTAAAACAAGAGGGCCATTGGCCCTGAAGCGCTCACCTGATATAATAAGGTTGATTGGACAAAAAATGTGGCCTCTAGGGTGCACAAAAGGTTTAACTAAGATTTGACCTCGTGACCTAGAATTGATCAAAACAATCATTCTGATCAATTTTCAGGTTGATTGTCGAATAATTGGGCAAAAATGTGACCTCTAGAGTGCACACAAGGTTTTACAAAGATTTTACCTCATGACCTAGTTTATGACCCCAAATGACCCAATTTCAAACTTATTCGAGATTTTATCAAGACAATCATTCTGATAAATTTTCAGGTTGATTGGGCAAAAAATGTGGCCTCTAGAGTGCACACAAAGTTCTTCTAAGATTTGACCCCGTGACCTAGTTTTTGACCCCAGATAACCCAATTTCGCACTTGTCCAAGATTTCACTATGACAATCATTCTGAGCAAATTTCAGGTTGATTGGGCAAAAATGTGGCCTCTAGAGTACACACAAGGTTTTACAAAGATTTGACAAAGACATCTGGGGCCTAGTTTATGGCCCCAGATGACCCATTTCGAACTTGTCCGAGAATTGATCAAGACAATCATTCTGATCAATTTTCAGGTTGATTGGGCAAAAAATGTGACCTCTAGAATGCACACAAGGTTTTTCTAAAATTTGACCCCGTGACCTAGTTTTTGACCCCAGATGACCCAATTTCAAACTTAACCGAAATTTCATCAAGGCAATTATTCTGATCAAATTTCAGGTTGATTGGGCAAAAAATGTGGCCTCTAGAGTGCACACAAGGTTTTTCTAAGATTTGACCACGTGACCTAATTTTTGACCCCAGATGACCCAATTTCGAAGTTGTCCGAGATTTCATCAAGACAATCATTCTGATCAATTTTCAGGTTGATTGAGCAAAAAATGTGGCCTCTAGAGTGCACACAAGGTTTTTCTAAGATTTGACCCCGTGACCTAGTTTTTGACCCCAGATGACCCAATTTCAAACTTGGCCGAGATTTTATCAAGACAATCATTCTGAGCAAATGTCAGGTTGATTGAGCAAAAAATGTGGCCTCTAGAGTGCACACAAGGTTTTTCTTAGATTTGACCCTGTGACCTAGTTTTTGACCCCAGATGACCCAATTTCAAACTCGTCTGAGATTTTATCAAGACAATCATTCTGAGCAAATTTCAGGTCGATTGGACAAAAAATGTGGCCTCTAGAGTGCACACAAGGTTTTTCTAAAATTTGACCCCGTGACCTAGTTTTTGACCCCAGATGACCCAATTTCAAACTTGTACGAGATTTAATAAGACAATCATTCTGAGCAAATTTCAGGTTGATTGGGCAAAAAAATGTGGCCTCTAGAGTGCACACAAAGTTTTTCTAAGATTTGACCCCGTGACCTAGTTTTTGACCCCAGATGACCCAATTTCAAACTTGTCCAAGATTTTATTAAGACAATCATTCTGAGCAAATTTCAGGTTGATTGAGCAAAAAATGTGGCCTCTAGAGTGCACACAAGGTTTTTCTTAGATTTGACCCTGTGACCTAGTTTTTGACCCCAGATGACCCAATTTCAAACTCGTCTGAGATTTTATCAAGACAATCATTCTGAGCAAATTTCAGGTCGATTGGACAAAAAATGTGGCCTCTAGAGTGCACACAAGGTTTTTCTAAGATTTGACCCCGTGACCTAGTTTTTGACCCCAGATGACCCAATTTCAAACTTGTACGAGATTTAATAAGACAATCATTCTGAGCAAATTTCAGGTTGATTGGGCAAAAAAATGTGGCCTCTAGAGTGCACACAAAGTTTTTCTAAGATTTGACCCCGTGACCTAGTTTTTGACCCCAGATGACCCAATTTCAAACTTAACCGAAATTTCATCAAGGCAATTATTCTGATCAAATTTCAGGTTGATTGGGCAAAAAAATGTGGCCTCTAGAGTGCACACAAGGTTTTTCTAAGATTTGACCCTGTGACCTAGTTTTTGACCCCAGATGACCCAATTTCGAACTTGTCCAAGATTTCATTAAGACAATCATTCTGAGCAAATTTCAGGTTGATTGGGCAAAAAATGTGGCCTCTAGAGTGCACACAAGCCAAAGGTTGACGGACGCCACACGACGGACGCCGGACGACGGACACAGCGGTATCACAATACCTCACCATGAGCTCTATCGTGCTCAGGTGAGCTAAAAGAGTTAACGGACTCAAGGACGCACTAACGCACGATAGACACAACGTCATGACAATAGCTTGCTGACCTTCCGCCTGTGGAGCTAAAAATGAAAACGGGCCGTGATGTATTAGACGTATCTAATAGAAAAGGCTTGGAAAAACATTGAGACAAAAGAAGAAACTGCTGATAACCAGCGGTTTCTCCTTTTGTCTCAATATTTTCTATGCCATATCGTACGCAAATTTTATCTTTAAAAACGTTTTGTCATTTTTGGAAGATTTTGAATTGGTTCACCCTAAAATTTTGTTGTTTGGCAGAGGGTTTAGGGTATATTTATTTGAGGTTCAATATCTCAGAGCAGATCCCAAGATTTACTATAAAATTTCATCAGCTCTCGTATAGTGTAGGTTCGCTCAAGAAATATTAACAAAGATCTAAGTGCTGTGTTGGAACTTTTGCTGAGTATATATTCTTACGCTTTAAGAATTCAAACCAAATGGTGGCTAATTTCTTTGTAAGAGTATTAAAGTTCGGTATATTTGTTCATGAAAGCAACAGGATAGGGGAGACCGGGGCTAGTTCGCCCGCTTTTTTTCGATTGCTCATATTTTGAATTCTATGAAAGATAGTTGGGTGTGTTTTACATACATAAGTTCTACAAGTGATAGCCTTTCTACCTGCATCTATCAATTTTATATGTTTCTTTTCAAAAAAGAATATTTCAACTTTTAGAGTTTTGGTTGTAGTGGGCGGACTTGCCCCATGCACGGGGCAAGTTCGGCTGACTATTGGGGCTAGGTATGATCAGAGCTAAAATTCATTGTATAGGATTTTTAGACAGATTAAATTTCTATAAATCTGTAGGCGACTGCTAAATGAAGGTATAAACTGAAAAAAGAATTGTTTTAACAGCTTAACATCGTGAGAAAGGGGGCATTTGGGATAACAAGCAGGGGGCCGGGGCAAGTTCGCCTAGTGGTTTTAAATTTCTCAGCTTTTTACGCTTCTGTTAGAGCTACATCTGTGCGATTGATATATTTAGATGCGACAAGAAATGGCATTTCTAACCGCGACCATTCTTTTAATTCATGGGCATGTTTGGTCGTGGGCGAACTTGCCCCGACCCCAATTGTCGGACTAGCCCCAGACAGACTTCGTGGAAACATCACGTTACATCTTCTCATAGACGACATTAAATCGGCATCTTAAGTATTAATCTGAAAGAGGACTTAATCGTCTTCATAAGTATACAAAAAAAGAAATCTTAATCATGGCGCATCATACATACTATGCTTGAAATTTTACACAAATGTGGAAAATTTACTGACACTAACAAAAAATAAGAATTGTGTTCTAATTTCTATGGTTTTCTTTTCGATGCGACCAAAAACTTTCTGCGATCAGCTTTTGTCATGATTGACATAACAATCTTGTTCCTGGTTCTCTATCTTTGTCGAGAGGCTCTACAGAGCCACTGGCTGAACATGCCCCGAGGGCGGACTAGCCCCGGTCTCCCCTATGTGTTAAAAATTATATTTTTTCATTTAATATATTTTAATACTTACAATATTTTGGATATATATACAAAAGACCAAGTTGCTTTTTAACCATTTTACCTAACCTTTTGTAAGGTCGCATGTCACTCATTTTTTGTGAAATTACTTATCCTTTTTCTTCAGAAAGTAAATGTCTATATCTATATATAATGAAAAACATATGACATTTTGCAAAATGTGATCATTGCCAACATAGAAATGGAGTTACAATTTAAAACAATCAATGACAGTAGATAAGTGGGTCAACAAAACCAGGTACAAGACAATTGCAGAGATGCGTCCATGTTGAGAATTGTTTGATTCTGGTAAAACATCATAAACGCATACACGAATGTTTTTCAATAAACCATGTGGTCCCTTAATCAACTGGAACTCTGCATTCCCCAGCTGTTTGTTGGTAGCAGATATAAAAACGATTTCAGGGTACTTTTCAGATATGTTAAAATCGCCTGGAGACAATTCAATCTGGACACATAAAAATAATTTTGTCACAATCAGAGAATTTACTCCAAACTTAGATGGAGCATTTTCTGACCAAGTGCGTACAATTTCGTCGGCGTTTTCGTATTCAAATGAAAATGGAATGTACTCCGTTCCGTCCCCCATTTGATTATACATCTTATATTTAATGAAGTCAGCTTTAAACTCCAGAACATAGTCTGTTGTGGTCAATGTCCATATTCCCTTCATGGCTCGATCAATGTGTGAAATGAATCGACCGGGTCTTAATATTTGATTTCTTACAAATAATTTTGCCATTATAAAACGTATGTCAATTTTATCAGGATCCAAATTGTAAAACAAATCCACATTCCAGTTTTGAAAAGCTGGTCGTGAGATAAAATCTTTCAGTGGATCAGCTAGTTTATGCGGTGGTATTTGTCTAAGATCTTGGATGGTGAGTTTGTTTGAAGAGTCCAGTAGTGTGAGATTTACAAACAGTTCTAAATCTCTCACGTACCAAGTTTGACCCAGATATGTACAGCCTCCTCGTACATAAAACATTCCTTCCGGGCAGTATAGAGGCCGACATACCTGTAAAATAGGAAATGCCCATACATACTGTAGCACAGACAATCTTTATGTGAAAATGAGACAAATTTTCTTTTTTCCCTTTCGTTTCTTTCTTTCTTTTTTCTCGTTTTCTTTTTTTCTCTCTCTAAAAAAACAAATTTTCTTGCCAATTATATTTTAGGCGTTTAAACCAGAGATTGCTTGGTAGATGATGAAGAAATGCTGATCATAAGCTAGTTTACATCATTAAATATTTAAAACAAGTCTGAATGTGGGCAATATCTTCCTAAATGCATTTCTAATCTGACCGTTAGTGTCTTACTCCATATTAAAACGGTCTGCATGTCTAATGAATTCATTTGTAAATTATTATTGTTCCTCTTCTAATATTTTGAAAATAACATTTCATCGATTTTTTTCCGGTGTTTTTATATATCTAAAATTATAACTGATCACACAAATTAATCAATGTATCAATGTTTTAGGTTTAAACAAAGCCATTTTAGATGAATTTTTAAAGGAGAATTCTGAACCATTAAAATTTTCTACTACACGATAAAGATGACACCAACATTTAAGGACGTGAAAACCAAGCCTTGTGTGGGAAAATATCAAAACATGATAACACACGATGAAACACATTTCGTAAGACATCTAGGATTTTAAGATGTCGGTCACTATGAGTGCTACATTTTCAGACACAGCTCTAAAGGCATTGTCAAGCACAATGTATATTTACACGTAGCCCTCAAACTTACCTTACGAGAGACATTCGTACTTGGAAAACAAGCAAGCCTGTCTTCCTTCTTCTCTTTTACAGATTGATACAGCAAGACGGACTCTTGATCAAACAGTACCGTGAATGGAGATTCTCCTAGAAGTTTTCCATGTTGATAATCTGGACACATCGTATATCGACTTTCCCATTCAAGCATTGAAAATGGTTTAATGTGGTTGCATAAAAAACAGTACACGTTCTGGTAGCGATATGAACCGGATGTAAATGTAGCATTGAAACTGGAACACTTATTATCAAGTCCGTTAAGACCGGTCTCCTTACATTTACGAATTGTTTTAGGCCAGCATTTCTGTGTGGAAATATCGACATGAAAAGGTTTTACGAAACGTAAAAAGCAGTCACTTTGTATTCCGTCGATGGCGTTAAATATCTCATTGACGCCATCGTAGGCAATGAAAGGGCAAGACATAGATGGTAAGAACGAGTCTACTTCTGTTTGGTTGTGACATTCTGCACAGTGTTTGTTGTAATATATCATGCCAGTGTCACGTGAGTATACCGGAAAGTAATGTCCGTATATGGTTTTATTTTTACGAATCTCTCGACACGTGTCTTTTTTGTCAGGGCATTTATTAATGACGTGAAAATGTTCATCATAATTAGAAGGTATTTTTCGGGTATCTAAAGATATACATTCTGTACCCAAAGTTTCGTCCAAGTTGTACTGATCAAAACGATCGTGACAACACGATCTCTCTAGACCACAATCGTTCGAACACGAGCAAGGTTCACAACAAGGCCGAAGTCTGTCTAACGCACTGTTTTCTTGGTTTACTTTAGGTGTTGAAGCATTTTGTCCGCAGAATTCAGTATGTGGGCACCAGACTGACAGGTCATCTGGAAATTCGAGTTGTGCTGCAAGTTTTTGTTGGCGATCAATATAACACACCAGACTCACTACCAGTAAAACGAACGGGAATATCATCTTATCCTAAAATGTAAAATAATGATTGGAAATCATTAAAAAACACAAGACTTTAGACTTTGCTGATTCATATGACAACGCATCTTTATTCTACCAAGAACCATACAATCTACGATGTGCTTAGGCCTATTTGAAAGTTGATGCAGACGTCAAAATGGATGTAAAAGACAATATTCTATTTAGATCCAGCTTGTAAAAATGTTGATGATTTCCGAAAAGCATTTGAATAATATCTTATTATGTTCCCTCTTTGATATTATTCCAACACTTTTCCTTACTCCTATGTGTAGTGTAAAGCGTACTACACATCTTTTAAATTACTATCTAACGTCTCTTTCTCCCCGTACTTTCGTGGCCTGGAATGTTCAAACTTGGCAGGAACGTTCCTTGTGTGACTCTTTACAACAATTATTCACGATTCTTTTATTCTTCAAAAAATGTGGACGTTATTTGGCGGAACTAATCCAACTAGATAAATCTTTAGATTAGTTTTTTGTAGAATAATAAAGCTATTTTTCTTCTTAGGCGTTGAGTCAATTTTGACCAATTAAGCATGAATGTTTTTGGGTGACCCGTTTTAAAACTTACTCTCGATTTTGCATTCGTCGATGATGTTGGCAAGGTAGAGCGGCGTTTATTTGACCTAATTATATAAAAAAATTAAAGTTCAACCATGGGGAACCAAACTTGACAGAAATGTTCATTGAGAGTCTCTTTTCAACGGTAATTCATTAATTTTGTATTTTCCAAAAATGTGAGCATGGCCGGACGGGCAAATTTTCGACTTCATGAAACAATTCTTTTAAAACAAGAGGCCCAAGAGGGCCTGTATCGCTCCACTGGCTAAAGTATAAGAATAACCTCATGATTTATTGTAAGACTCGCACTGCCAATTTTTGAAAAGGGTCATCCAAGGGAAATTTCTGCCAAGTTTGATCTGAATTGGCCCAATGGTTTATTTCAAAAGAATTATTTCATGGTTTGTCCAATTCTGATAAGCCCTGCCCTGCCACACCCACAGTTATAAACCAATCAAAGTTTCAAAACACTGTGAACCACCCAAGGAACATTTATGCCAAGTTTGCTAGAATTGACCCAATGGTTGTGTTTAAAGAATTATTTCGTGATTTCACCCATTCTGATAAGCCCCCCCCCATGCCACGCCAACATTAATGGACCAACCAAATTTTCAGAAACAAAGTAAGTAAAGGGCCACTCAAGTAAAAGTACTGCCAAAATTGGTCTCCATTGGTCCATTGGTTGATTTATAAAAAGATATTTTTTGATTTCTCCAATTCTGATGAGCCTCCCCCCTGCCACGCCTACATTTATAGACTAATCAAAATTTCACCTATAAATGATGTAAAGAGTCACCCAAGGTACATTTCTACCAAGTTTTGTCAAAATTGGCCAAATGGTTAATTTCTAAAGAATTATTTTATGATTTCTCTGATAAGCCCCGCCCTGCCACGCCCACATTTATTGACCAATCAAAATTTTTTGAACAGTTAAAGTAGAGGTTCATTTAAGGAACATTCTGGTACAGTTTGGTTCAAAGTGGCACATTGGTTTGAGAGAAGAATATTTTTTAAGAATTATTTTGTGATTTCTCCAATTCTGATAAGCCCCGCTCTTCCACGCCCACATTTATCAACCAATCGAAATTTCAGTGACAATTTAGGTAAAGAGTCACCAAAGGTACATTTCTGCCAAGTTTAGCCTGACGTCCCGTAGTTTCGATAGCCTTATCTAAAATCGTGTGCTTGCATATTTACAAACGGATTTTATAAAATTCTGACCATCTCAATAGATTCAAGAACCAAAGTTCTAGACATAAAAAATAGAATACAACATTTGTAAACAGTCTTACAAAATAGATTGGCCAGAATATTCAAAGCATGTCATCACGCGGCGTCAAGGTGAGGCTCTCATCATTCCGATAGGGCTTTGTTTTTGTTCCTATTTAAAGCACTAGGATGACCTAATAACAATCGCAATTTTTTGGATGGGGACTCTCTCAACCGTGGAGAAAATCAAGCGTCTTGAAACCTTATCCAGAATAGGAAAGAGGCTTGGATAAGGTTGAATGATTTTTACCCTGACCTTGATTTTCTAGTTTCTGTTTTGTTTTTGCAAAATACAGTCGTATATAGTTTGTTCATGTAAAAATCAGTTGTCTCCAAATTTCTTTGACCAAAGACTTTGTTTGTAACAACAGCATTTAGATGCACAAGGAATGGTACTCAGATTGTAAGCACTTCTGAAAATCACAAGGCTATCGAAACCATGTGACCTATCGAAAGCATGAGAGGAAAGGATAGTCAAAATTAGCTCGATGGTTGATTTTTAAAGAATTATTTTGTGATTTCTCTAAGTCTGATAAGCCCCGCCCTGCCATGCCCACATTTATGGACCAATCAAAATTTCACTGACAATTTAGGTAAAGAGTCACCAAAGGTACATTTCTGCCAAGTTTAGTCAAAATTGGCTCAAAGGTTGATTTTTAAAGAATTTTTTTTGTGATTTCTCTAAGTCTGATACGCCCCGCCCTGCCACACCCACATTTATTGACCGATCAAAATTCTTTTCGCAATTTAGGTAAAGCACCATCCAAGGAACATTCCTGCCAAGTTTGATCAAAATTAACCCTCTGGTTTGAGAGAAGAAAATTTTTAAAGAATGATTTTGTGATTTCTATAATGCACCAGAGGCCAGAAACCGCCGAGTGTACGAATCTGCAAGCTGTACGAATCTGCAAGCTGTCACTCTATAGTCCTCTTTCTATATGCTTTACCAACAAAATGAATAAAAAATAACGCAAATGAAATAATGAAGAATTATTACCTGTCGAACTGCTCGTTGTCAAAAGTGTGTGACTTGACCAAACATCAGAGCTTATTTAAGGGGTCTGTATGCAAAACATGTAAGTACATTAAAAAAGACATTTAGATATTTTTCTAGAATTAAATTAAACTAGAAAGGGCGAAATCGTGCCGATGTAGTTTTTAGTAATAAATCATAAAAATATATATAAAAAGCAAAATTTTAAATTCATTTAAAAAAACTAACAAGTGAAGTTTTCGTGACTTTTGAGATCAAACCCCCTAGTGGTGCTCGAACTGAAGCGATACCTTAAGCTGTCAGATAGAATTACGAGCGAAATACAAGGTTATCTGTTACTCACTGGCCATGTTTTTACCGCTCACAATGACCAAACATGGTCCAATCTATGAAACCCCACCCATTCACGAAAAGCTATGTAAAAGCTGTTTAGGCCTAATGTTGTTTCGTGTCAATTGTATGACAATATATTGTCACTTGGTCCATAATTATTTCAGCAATCTCTTGTTGCATCAAGAGTGTGGATTGTTGATTGGCATTGCATCCAAATGCAAGCAAAAATGTCATGTGATATAATTTTTATGCTCCTCGAAAACATTTCGGGGGAGCATATACTCGCCACGCTGTCCGTCCGTCCACAGCCAGATCTCAGCAACCCTTGGACCAAATTCAATGAAACTTCACATGAGAACTCTCTAGTATAATCCCTAGGGAAGTTACTGTCCGTTTCTTCATTTAAGGCTGTGTCATGGAAAAAAGGCCCTAGTGTAAAAATTAGTTTTTCTCTAATTTCTCTTTATCGAATGGGCAGATTTAAATGAAATTTTGTACTCATGTAATAAATAGGCTGTTCTAGATCATATTCTATAAATAATGTGTGTACAAGAAATCTGTCATGGGAAAAGGGGACTTAATGTTTAATAGTTTTTTATTTTGTGACAGCCTCTTACTAGTATTCGGGGAGCATAATCAGTTTGTGACAGCTCTTGTCATTTATGGGTATGTTTGGCAAAAAGTGCCTACAAAACAACAACAAAAAACTTCTTAACCCTAAATATTAACATCTATGAAACACTGTTGCACTTAAATGGCCTTGTCAAACTTAAAAGCTACGCCATATCTCAGCACGCAGTACGATTATCATCACATTCAAGCGCGGATCCAGAAATTTTTCCCAAGGGGGGGGGGGATCCGATCTTTAACCCCTTTTTTTCGCCAAATTTCAGGGGGGTCAGGACCTCCTCTTGATCCGTGTATGCAGATACGTGCCATACAATGAATGACTAAACATAACAACCGTTTGTCGTGGCAAATAGGGGCGAATGCCGCAGCTTATTTGGGACATAACCAGTAATCTTTTTGATAACCCCTTTTTTCGCCAAATTCCAGGGGGGGGGGGTCACGATCCCCTGACCCCCCCCCTCTGGATCCGCACATGACATTGATCAATAATATTAAATGTGCGTTGGGCCGTAAGTTGGTTTATACAATGAACTAGTAATTTTACCAGTTTCTCATACGCTTTCAGCACTGCACAGTATCACAGTGGACCTTCGTTAATCGGTGAGATCGAAATCTGCACACGTGGTATACGAGGGACGTTCAATTAAAAGTGGTACTAACGGTCCACCATACCTCGCGGTTCTATGGAAATAGTGGTGCTTGTGGCTATTTGACGGGAAAATTACTGTCTATACTCGGTCAAAATTTGAGGCAAATTCGTCCACTCTTTCAAAAGTTATTGAACTTTTAAGTTGGTTCAGTCATATACACTGGCTATTTCGCTGTGCGCAAAATGGAAAACGAACTGAAGTAGGATGTACGGGTCTACATTAAAGGTCGCATAGGCTTTGACATTTCTGCATCACGTGTATATAATGAACCATATAAGATTCATGTACATTCGAACGTTGAACATACGTCAGTTTTTAGGAAGTTTATCAAAATAAAAAATTGGTAAAACTGCCCTAAATGATCTCCCCCTCTCAGGCAACCCGGGTAGAGCTAGTACCAAAGCAAATGTTTCTGTAGATTCCGACATGGCCGAACAAAACGCATGGTTCAATGTGCAAGATATAGCAGATAAAGTTGGGTTTTCATCGGGGACATGTTATACGATTTTGACGAAAGGGTTGAAACACAGACAGATTTATGTCCATTGGGTCCCCCACCTGCTGCCTAATGGACAGAGAGCCACCCGTGTAAAGATGGCAAAATATATTTTGAAATATTGCAATAAATGCAACAAATGTGGGATGTCTGAGCTAAATACATATCTTTTAACAATAATCTACTATTATGAGCACCAATGGCGTGTCATTAGCAAGCAATGGTTGCAAAAATATCAGGAAATGTCCGTAATAGCCAAAAAAATAAAAGCGCGGCAAAAGTTTTGTACGCGGTAATTTTCAAATGTAACGGATGTATTGTTCAAATTACTGTTTCAAATAGTACCACTATCGCCGGTCATTCATACAAGAAATGTATGTCGGCGAAAGTAAAGAAATATCACGGAAAGAGTTGGTCTAGGACCGACCAGAGAGGCATGTGCCTAATTCATGACAACGGAGCTGTCCATATGTGTCCTCTTGTTCAAGACTTCCTGGAAGAGACACATGGTGCACAGCGTCTTCATCCACCATTATAGTCTGGCTTAAGCCCGTGTAGTTTTTTTAAGTTCCAAATGATGACGAAAAAAGCCTCTGGTCGACGGTATAGGCCTTCATGTTCCATATGCAGTGCAATTTTCCAGTGTCTGCGGGGTGTTCCAAAAGAGGCCCATTTATTGGCATATAAGTAATGGATCTCTAAACTTCAGAAGTGTGTGGTTGTCAAAGAGGGTTACTTCGAAGGATTAAAGAAACTTAAAATTGATTTGCGACATAACTATGGCTTATAGAGCCCTAGTTCCAAAATTAATTGAACGCCCCTCGTAAACGGAATCAATTCGATGGAAAAATCCTAGGCATGTGGGTGCAATCTCAAATATTTTATTGAACGGCCGGGGTCGGTTGAAACCCGAGAAAATTTTAAAAACAAGCTGCTTGGCATAGAATGATTTCAGTTTATGTTTTAATAAGCATTCGGCTGTCAGCATGTAACTCGTATTCTTGGCGATACCATTTATCATGCTCATCGTTTTTGTGCATTTTTCGGTCGCTTTTTGTCCGTCTGTCCGTCTGTCTGTCCGTCTGTCCGTCCACAATTTAGTGTATACGCTCTAGCATCCACAAAATTTAGCCAATCTTTATCAAACTTGGCCAAAACAAGCAGGATCATAACTTCTCGGACAAGTTCGATTATAGGCCCGATCAGACTAGAAAGTGCGGATTTGTCTGCACTTGAATGTTGAAAATGCTGTTTTTTACATTGTTTACACTCTAGCATCTACAAAACTTAAACACAATGTTGGAGACCGTAAGATCTCAGATAAGCATGATTTTCGGTGTGATCGGATAAGAAAATCATGAGTTATGTGCCCTTAAATTTGACAAAATTGCTATTTTCGACTGTTTTCGACATTGTCTACTCTTTAGAATCTACAATTATTAACCAATCGTGAGGAAACTGGACTCTAATAATGATGACCATAAGATCTCATGTGTTTGATTTTCGGTCTGATTGGATAACAAAGTCATGAGTTATTTGCCCTTGACTTTGACAAAATTGCTATTTTCGACTGTTTTTGACCTTGTTTACCCTCTATAATCTACAATTATAGACCAATCAAGACAAAACTTGGAAACGATGTTAGTGATTATAAGATCTCAGATGATTTTTGATTTTCAGATTGATATGATTAAAAAGTCATGAGTTATAATGCCCTTGAATTTGTCAAAATTGCAATTTTTGACTGTTTTCGTCTTTGTTTACACTTTGCTTCTACAATTATCGACCAATCAGAACAAAACTTGGACACAATTCTTGTGATCATAAGACGTTGCATGAGCTTGAATTTTGCTTCAACCGGATGAGAAAGTTGTCAGTTATGTGTCCTTGAATCTGACAAAATGCCGTTTCAACTCTAACAACAGCAAGTATCGAACAATGAAGACGAAATATGGATATGATTTTGATTATGATAAGATCTATGATGAGTCTGAATTTCAGCAAAATTAGTATACAGGGTGTCCCAATAAAAACGGAACCCATTTTTGAAAGTGAATTGCTCATGTATCAAGTGATATGTTTCCACCAAATTTAGATATGCTATAGAAACGACAGTTTTTTATTAGCAGTTAAAATTTGTATGAAAAAATGTCCATTACTTTTGAAAATATTGGCAATCAAATGAATGCACCAAGAAAACCATTTTAACATGATATCGATTTTCCGTTTTGCAGCGCACACCTACACTTATGGCTTAATTCGTGAAGCTTACTCTTACTTATTTGAAGTAACCTCAACTAGAATTGCACGAGTTTCTTACATTTTATCGTGCAATCAGCACGATGTTTTTTATTAGATTTTGCTCTTGAGAACAGTTTGGCATTCAAAGACATAAGGAAGCTTCGAGGCTACTAAACTAAGTTAGGATTTCTCGAGGCAAGAAGGTCGGACCTTGATCTAACTAAACTCATGCTCATTTTCTCCTATGTTTTACAGATTTTTGAAAGAAAATTTGCTGGAATCTATTCGTTTGAATTAAGTTCTTCCGTAAAAACAAGTTCTTGCAATATTAAAGTAATTTTTTCGGTTTTTAAAAATTCCAAACGCTTCTCCTTTTGTCACCTTTATATTTAATTATTTCTTTTGTTTAATATTAGACATGTCCTGTTTCAAATATGCTTTAATTAATCATAGCCTAAACGCAGCGAACATTTTGTATACACGACATAATAATGGTCTGGGCAAACATTGAGAGATAAAAATCTGATATCATCAATTTATCCTTTTCCCCATATATTTCCAATGGTATACTCATGTAACATAAACATTTTCTTTTTTTTTTCATTGAATATTTTGACTCTGCAAGAACTAGGCTGAAGTTTTACCATTTGACAAAAGCGGTCTAGCCCATTTCCACACGTTGATTCTTTTTGACTCTTTAACAGATATTTTTTGGAAATGTGGAATATTGAATGAACAAACTGCTTTCAGTACGCAACTTCTTCATTTCCCAAATTTTTTCTACCCGAAAGGACAAAATTGAAATGTAATATTATATTCACTTGAAATGGTCGTTTGCAGCATCTTTGAATAGTCTAAAATTTTGTCGTCTGGTAATGATTTGAATCAAACCAACCCATTCGTAACTAGATGTTTCAAATGACCGATTCCAACGTTATCTATTGAGCTGTGAGGTTCTGATATTTTATAAAAAAAGAACATAAAAAAAGAGAAAAAAGACGTATTTTGAATAAGCACAGTATTTCTTTTCCATCGAAGTTTTCTGAAGCATCCTTAATCAAAATTGGGTACAATAGCTGAACGGGTTTATCCATTATGAAAATAGTATAATGTCAAGAAAATCAGTTTCAAGCGACCTTTCAATAAAAAGCGCGCAAAGGGTTTTAAAATATTAAATTAGATTACCAAAAGGGTTAAGAAACATTTCCTCGATATGGAAAAGAACGATTTTGACTGTGAATACCACTTTGTCACTGAGTCTCTCTAGTCCGGGGATCTCGTGCTAACGGCGTAATCAGTAACTTCAGGCGTCCTTTGTTGAATTTAACTGAAGTTTAAGTCAAGGAAATGTTGGTGAATTAAGCCATTACGCGTCAAACTTGTTTAATATATTCAGTACAATACAAAAGTAATTTTGGAATATTTTACTTACAATAGTGCATATTCATTTCATCTTTTCTGCTAATAAATAAACTGTTAGAGCTGCGATGTAACCAAAACAAAAAAAAAAAAAAGAATACAAAGAAAATATTAAAGTGTATAACAGATTCATAATACATGTAATCATATGCACTTATTTTATAACTGACCAATATGCCGGTCAGCGCTCAAATGACAAGGACTTTAAAATGATTTCAAACAGCTACCATTTGGACCCAATTTGCACCTGTGGCACTTGTATAGTGATCCCAAATATTTATTAAAAACATTTGAACCTATAATACATGTTATTATAGAGACGCACGCGCAAATCATCTCGTCAATATTACATAAAATTACTGATTGTCATCGATATGATTTCGTTTTGACCAATATAACCTACACTTAGTAAATGAGCATGATCTTTTATTGTCTTGCGAGAATTAGAATATCGTGGGACCATTATATAAATCAAATTTTGAGAAAATGTGTACGCACATGTACAACGGTAAAGAATTCAACAGAATTTAACGTCAGTGCGCTTTTACGAACAAACAATTTTTAGGCGCAAAAATCGATTTTTTGTTAAAACGGTTTTTAGTGTCTTTATTAAATTGCATTTAACTTTGGAACCAATACATATTTTGAAGTGAAATTTAGAACACATATGCAAAAATATTGTATCTTTAGTACTGCAAATTCAACAAGAGTTGTCCGCGGACAACAGAGCTCGCCTATACAGGAGCTTGTCACAAAAACAGCTAATTTTTCAAAAGTAGTCCAAACTCCAAGGTCAAGGTCACAAGGTCAAGGGTCTTGGTCACAAATGAAAGGTCTTGGCAGGAGGTATCCATTTGTGAAATATCAAGGCTCTATCTATAATAGAGCATGAGATATAGGGATATAGGCCAGGTTAAAGTTTTTTTGAAAGTAGGTCAAACTCCAAGGTCAAGGTCACTAGGTCAAAGGTCATGGTCCCAAATGAAAGGTCTTGTAGATAAGTATCTATGTGTGAAATATCAAAGCTGTATCTCTGATAGTGCCTGAGATGTAGACCAGGTTAAAGTTTTTCAAGTGAAGACGCGACGGGACGCGACGCCGACACTAGGGCTGTGACATTAGCTCCCCGGACACAGAGTCCCGGCTCGCTAAAAATGAGATGTTTTGCTTACGCTTTAAAATATTTGACTTTGAAACAGGGTTCCGTTTTTTTTTGGACACTCTGTAGAATTTGCTCAATTATCTGCCCTTCAAATTTTACTCTTACAACTACAATAGTGATTAGTCGAGACAAAACTTGACACAATGTTGTTGGCCATAACTTTGTTTTCATTCTTAAAGTTCCAAATATTACTTGATTCGAACAAAACTGTAGCTCATATCATTTTGGTTCAGGGGAGCGATATAGGGTCATCATGGTCCTCTTGTTTTAACTTCCTATGTCTTTTCTTTTTAATTGCCAGTTTCTCAAACAATACGTATAGAGTGCTTAAAGGTGTTCTTGAATAAATAGTCTAATTTAAAAATAAGAAAGAAATTTCTAAATATATATAAAGCTTTTGTGTTGGTCACCTTTGAATAAAGCTTGGTTAAGAAATGAACTGAAAATACTGCCAAAATTGCTTGATTTAGCGATGATCTATCTCCTGAATTTAAGGCGTCTAGTAGTCACTTATTACTCTAATTTAAATGGACAAAAGCAATCTACCTACTCAAACAAACTTACCGACTATCAAAGGCAACCATGTAGGGATCAGAACAGCATGTGGAGAGTTTGCACTGTTTTGTGCATTGCATTATGTTGGTCCAAGAAGGTCTAAATGAACTTCATTTGAAAGGAGGGGTTTCCATAAGGCCGTTTTCCTTAGACTTATACTTTCCAATATATATATAATGTATATTGCATATTTGAAGTGTTAAGGGTAATTCTATTCCGGTGGCACCTAAGATTATTATTCATAAATTATTTATCTAAATGTAAATGATTGGAGAACTTTCTTTGTAACATTGTGCTTCCTAAGCCCATGTTAACATTACTTGAGATCCATTGGCTTGCTTATGATAAATATAAAAATGTTTGGCATTTCATGTATTTTTTCAGTATTTTTATATATATCTTATGTATATATATCCCAACTTTGCGAAAAATATCAACATCATTCTATGAAGAGACATAATGGAATAACATTTGAGGTAAGTACTTGTGACTATTTTGTCATTGCAAAATGATGAGGATATTTCATAGCTAGTCGGGAAAATGAGTTATATTTAGATTTAGTATCAATGCACGAAAACCCGATGACAAAATGTGGAATAGATATGAAATTGCTAGAGAAAGTAGGCCCTACTGAGTTATGTGCCCATCAATGTCAATAAATGCTATTTTAGCAGTGTTTGTATTCTAACATTATGAAATATAACCCAATCAAATGCAAAACCATATGAAAATGTTTGTTTTTACATTGTCTTTGGTAGGTATGATTTTCACCCAGACTGAAAATGGAAATTCTGAGTTTTCTGTCGTTGAATTTGGCTTTTTGAAAAAAAAATTCTGTTGGCAGACAATGATTCTTACAGCAGCATCAGCAGACTACATAGTTGGTGAAATCAGGGTGATTGTGGAAATGTGGAGAAAAAAGTCGACTGATCGATCACAGTTGTAAGATTGGTCATGCATTTGATCTTTCTTGACTACTGTATGAATCTATTGAAAAGTCTCGGAACAGGACCTACATCAGGATTTTACTTTGGACATAGCCTGGGCCCAGTCGTCAATATACAATTTGTTCAATAAGATGACATATCAAATATGGCGTGAATGCTTGGCTGGCTCCCGACGGCCGAGAAAGCATGTAAAAATAAATAATATTTTTATTTCCTTTAATGTTATCACGATTTCATGTCTTGATTTTACTGTTTCAAAAAGAAAACATTCTGACGCTTTTAATGCCAAACAGTAATAATTATTTACTGCGTCTGCTAACAGATCATGTATTATTATTCTAAGAAATAAACTTGTCAATTTTCTTCGCATAACCAGTCATATTCATTGCTTTGATAGACTCAAAGAGGTAGTTTTAATGCAACTTTATTACTATAATTTCAATCAAAACTTAACGATATATAATTAAAATTCTTACAGCGAACAGTGTAAAATACCGATAAGATGCACCATCTGGTTTCGTCATTTGCTCTGCCTGCTTGAACACTTTCAAAAACAATACTTTGTTTTGACCACCCTATCGAAATAGGGTCGGTAAAACATTCAAACAAAAGAAGAAAATGCTGATAATTGGTATTTTCTCCGTTTGTCCGAATATTTGCTCGTGCTTTAAATATTGTTCATAATTCATGTCCTTCATTTCGTTTGCAACAGCTTCCAAACTGGAACAATTTACTCTTATATAAGAAGACTAAGACAATCGGTGTACGAAAAAAAAACCCTTAGACAAAATCCGCAGGACAAAATCCCCATGCCTTTAACTGAAAAGTGGACAAACCCCCTTTGGTTATGAAAAAATGCTTTTTGTGAATATTTTGAAGTAATCTTTATGACTTATGGAATTAATATGAAAATACAAATATTCAGTGTTTTAATTTCGGCTTTATTTTCAATTTTCTGAATCACTCACAACAAATCCCCGATCGAAGATATTTGAGTGCAAAGCCTGTCCGATATCGCACGTGAATCTACCGATTAATACACGATTTCTCAGGATATCCGCCCGGTTTCTACTCCTTATTTAATGCGGACAACGGCCGCAAAACACTCTTTGCAAATATCCTTGTCAACAAGTATTACTGTGATAAAACAAACATGTTATATACTCAAAAGAAAAAAAAGTTTAGCCAATATTTTTGATGTTCAAATTTTCCGCCAAAATACGACATATCAGTGTAGAATTTCACGCAATATTTGTTCAATCGACGCATAACAGAAACCTACTAGTAATATTGCAAAATTTAAGTTTTTTAGGTTTGCATTTATAGAATTTCAAAATGCGACAGGTGCACTTGCTGCAGTTAAGGCTTAAGTCTTTTTTCTAAATTAATGTATGCAAATCAAAGACAATAACCTAGATGCAAAAATCCACAATAAAATTGATACCAGCCTAAATGATTTTAGCACTCTGGCTTAATCAATTTCGCCAAATATGACAATTTTGGAAACCATCTAGATCTAGAGTTGTCTTTTACTTGCCTGGTCATTTAATCGGAAGTTGGCTTTTTGAGCATTGGCTCAGCAAGATCTCGGCCATTGTTTGACAAACATGGAATGTCATGTTTTTTCTAATTGTTTGTCTACAATTAACAACTTTGTCTGAGTGGTAAACCAGCCACTGGTCCTGATAGAACGATTTCTTGAAAACATAGTAAAATGCTTTGAGTAACAGGTTGGGTGCATAACTCGCCATAATTTACTGTAAATTCCATTAAAAAGGAGTTTCCTCAGTCACAGGCAACAAAGAGACTTCTATTCTACCAAGAAATGATACAAAGATAGCCTTTTCATGTCAATTACTAGGAATTTAGAGTCTACAAAAATTCACTGCTGAAGCTGTGAATTTTCAATTTGACTCCATTTGAATTGAATTATTGAAAGGAAGGCTAAGTAAAGCATGGATGCCAATGGAATTTCACCGACTTCTAAATTGGTTGAAGATTGTTATGAGTAAAAATTTTGGTATTGTAAAACGTTTTTGACAAAATTATTGACCACAAACTTTATACTGACGAAACTTTTTCATCTCAGTATATACTGTGCAAAGAAAGTTTAGCACACTCGGAAAATGTTAGTTCCCAGTTGAAAACTATAGCGAAATCCTTAAAAAGAAAACAATAATTTGATTGTGCATTCATTTAGATGACGTTCCATGAAAATTTTGTGTCAAACTCTAAAACGTTAACTCGATATTATACGTGAAGTACATAGACACGGTACGGAAACTACAGAGACAGAGCCATTGGCTCTGCCGCTTAAATCCTCTGGGGGGCTTCCGGCAATGTGTGGCTCTGTCTCTGGGGTCGTGATTTTTTTACAAAAACAGGTAAGTGTTCAACTTTGTTGTTCATTTATTTTCTTCTGGTGCTTAAAATCGAAAAACCGGGAATGTCATGCTCCCCTAAGACCATTTATCTGCCTGTTCTAATTCTGTGGACTTCAAAGTCGGCAGGGTTTTCACAGGATCATTGTCGTCGTGGGTTGACCCTATGTGATTTTTTCTTGTTTACATCATGTATTCATGTACATTTCAACGGTAAATAGCCAATTGCTGCAGCCAAAACATGTGATATACTAATCGAGGGATAATCTCGATCAGACATTGCTTTCCCATGTAACAAAACCTTAGAAATGATTGGCAAACGTAAAGTTTGAGCAATTTTTATCGGTGGATCTGTCTCTGGCGGCTGGCTCTGTCTCTGGCGGCTGGCTCCGCTTTGAACTGTCGGTTAATTTTAGTCTGTTTACAAAATACTTGTCCAAAGCATATCTCTGAAAGTATCGAAGCTATGATCATGAAATTTCATGGGTGGATATATCTCAATAAAGACAAGTTCTGTATCAAAGGAGCATAAATATTCCTAACTTATTTTGTGAGTCACTGTCCTTTGTTTTCGACTAAAACACTTATCCGGACAAATGTAATGGCGGGGTATTATATCACATTAGGTGATACATAGAATTCTTATTTAGGACTGCTCCAATTCAAAATGATGTCCAGACATACAAGGATGCAGATGGGCGCCCCCCCCCCCTCTCATGAGAGAGACATGTATCTATCTGCGCATAGCTCCGAAGTATCAAATATGTAATAGTAATCATTGAAATCTGTGAGAAAAAATATGAAAATGCTGGTTATGAGCAATTTTGTTTTCTCGCAATGCACCAGAAAAATGTCTTGCTTGGGAAGGATTAAATGGAAAGATGTCGGATATATTGGTGCAAAAAAGAAAAAAAAAAAAAAAAACAAGGGCCAGTTTCATTTTTAAGACTTATTTTTTGTCTTTGTCTTACCGATGACTTACGACAAGTTTTGGACAAGAAACGCGTATCACCAATTTATCAAGACCTGGGGCCCGTATTATCAACGCTCGTACGATTAATTTTTGCGTAGTTACTTGTAACAACAAACCTGATTGGTTCAATCTGATTTCTCGTGCACTCAGATGTTTTGTTACACATTTTATACAAAAACTTTGTCGTAAGATCGTTGAAAATACGAGCCCCTGGATTATGCGATTGTTGTTTTAACCGATATTTAAGACATCGTTAAGTCAAAATTACTTCTTTTAAAAATGTTTTGATGAAACAGGCCCCTGACTTTTCGGAAGCGTTCACACCGAAAAATCGTCGGCTTAAAGTCTGTTTTGTGTATTTTCTCAGCACGGATTTTGACGAGATAAAGTGCACCGCACGCGCGTCATTGAGAGGGACATTCCCCGGTTCTAACTCACTCCGCATCAAATCCCATGGTTTCTCGAAACATTCAAAATGAATGTTTTTGGTTGCATTTAAATAAAACTATGGAATACTTTGCATAAAGAGGTTCAGGAATGACCCTCTCAAAGGCGCGTATGGTGCAATTGCTCGTCAAAATACGTAGAGTTTAAACTGAGATATAGAACAAAATATACTTGAAACAGACAATTTTTCGGTGTGGACCTTTCCCCAAATCACGTGGATTACCCATCGTGTAATTGTTTCTTTGTCAACACCCAGTTTGTCGCCTTAAGTACAGTACTACATAGAATCATGAGCCGTGACGAAAGGTTAGTGTATATTCCAATACATGTAAATTGGAAGAGAAGCATGTTCTCCACTTAATAAAAGCTAATAATGGCACATTTTGCGCGGTGGCCGTGAGAGTTCAGTAGCTGTCTCCAGATAGTACGATGTCTTTATCACAGGATGTTCGGTTCCGAGTCACATATTTACTTAAATCGAAATCCCTCTTCCCCCGTCAATTTAGACACGCTGATCTTTGATCATTCAAAGGACATTGTTTAATTGTAGCTTTGAAATTGAACAACGCTGAATGTTCGATGTTTTGCAAAGGGTTTAATCGGTGACAGAACCATTCGCCATACACAATACCGGTATGATCTATTCAGTGTGTGAGTAAATTACTTCGACACGAATTTTGCGATAGATTTATTTTTTTCATCAAGCACGCAGAGACAGAGCCAGCCGCCAGAGACAGAGCCAACCGCCAGAGACAGAGCCACCGATAGAAATTGCTCAAACTTTACGTTTGCCAATCATTTCTAAGGTTTTGTTACATGGGAAAGCAATGTCTGATCGAGATTATCCCTCGATTAGTATATCACATGTTTTGGCTGCAGCAATTGGCTATTTACCGTTGAAATGTACATGAATACATGATGTAAACAAGAAAAAATCACATAGGGTCGACCCACGACGACAATGATCCTGTGAAAACCCTGCCGACTTTGAAGTCCACAGAATTAGAACAGGCAGATAAATGGTCTTAGGGGAGCATGACATTCCCGGTTTTTCGATTTTAAGCACCAGAAGAAAATAAATGAACAACAAAGTTGAACACTCACCTGTTTTTGTCAAAAAATCACGACCCCAGAGACAGAGCCACACATGGCCGGAAGCCCCCCCCCCGAGGATTTAAGCGGCAGAGCCAATGGCTCTGTCTCTGTAGTTTCCGTACCGTGATAGGGGTCAGACATCGAAAGTCAGGCAAATTTCAATATCGGGTAAACTCACCGGCAGTTGCTTTGATCGCAATTAAAGGACTTTCAATACTGCAGACAAGCTTTCTGACTAAACATTTGGGAATTCTGTCCCATTCATATTGCAGAGGACGCTCAAAGTCAAGGACGCTACAGAAGTCATGGCTTTCGCTAGCCTGACCTCCAAAATGACATGTACAAGGCGATACGTCTGTAAACACTAAATAGGACATCACTCCAATGTCTCCTGGTTCAACAGCAACGTTTCCACGCATTGCCTATCGATGCCTCAACGTCATTGGCGTAAGGTCCGTAGGCTTTGATGCAAGCGGTACAGGACCTATTCCGGACAATTTCATCACTAGCTGTTGTGCCTGTGATGTCCCAGAGGAGTCGGGCTAGCTTCCTACTAGACGTACAACTGTTACGTCGTCAGGATGTCACCATGAAACTATCCTCTTTAAACGTCGTTTTACGCGATCTGTAAAGTTTATGTCGATCATTCGTGACCAAACCTGCATCAATTCTGTACCGTAGGCGTCTGATTGTCGATTTATGCCAATTGAAATACAAAGCGACACTTCTAACGGGCATGCCTCAATGGAGCATGCTAAGAGCTCTCTGACGTTGATCTAACGTCATTAGTTTGCGCCTTCCAATTATCAATTTCAAAGAATGTGTAACAGTTAAATTTATTCTGCTAAAATATCTATGTAATCGTGTGTTTTTGGACAAGCTAGACAATATCGACGACACTGCGCACGTGACTTTTGCTTATCTGGATTTTGTCCAATATCCTGACTGTCCATTCCAAACACGCACTGTACATATGTGTGATGGTTGTCAATCGAGACAACTTTACAGCATAAAACAATTTTATGTAATAATCAGATACCGAAAAAAATATATATATCACAAGAACTAGAGTTCGAAATGAGGAAAGATGTTGTTTCACTGAATTTAGATGCTGGTGCAAATGGTGCTGTAAAGGGTGATCGTTTTTGCAGAGACAAACTTTTTCTTAAAGGATGTTGTTGAATATATTAGGAAAGTAACTATTGATGTTTTATATATCAAACAAAACTTTATCATGTCCCCTTCTTACCTATGTAACTGATTTTATCTGATAACAAAAGGTTGTCCATTTTATAGGTGTTTAAACTTTGTCTCCGTTTAAAGCACCATTTGCACCATCATCCAAATTTTCAATGAAACAACACCTTTCTTCATTTCGAACTCTAGTTCTTGTGATTATTTTCATCCCTTCAAAATTTAATGATGTTAAGACTTTCACTGCATCTATTTAAGCCACAATGGTCATGGAAGACAAAATTGAAAGGATCAATTTGATCATCTTCGCTTGGAAAAAGAAACTTTGTCAAATCAGGGTGGCTAATCACGTGATACACATGTGGTAATCTCACACTGTTTGTTTACGAATTCCGTACGATAGAAGGTTTGTTTCATTGTTTTCCCTTTGTTTTTGGCCGATTTTAGAAATGACGTGTAGTGCAGAGTACCCGCATTTTGGTGCGCTTCAGTCTCCCTTTTAAATAATTGATCAAATACGCATAGTTTTCGTGAAATATCCTTCAAATGTGTGTTTGAGTGATATGGTAAGAATCACACTTTTGGTATGTGATATTCAAAAATAAGCTTTTCAGTGAATTTATTCAATCTAAGTCTGAGTTTTGCAGTATAATGAATACATTTTGTTAAAAGAAGAAAGTTTTTCACACAAAGGGGTTGTTTAAGTTTCGTTTTCGAGAGAAAATGATCTCGGAGAAAAATGATAGGAATCACACTCACGTCACTGTGTGATAGGAGTCACACTGGAAACTGAGATGGGAACCTGAGTTGCCTATAACAGACCCGTGGGAACAGGGGGGGGGGGGGGGGGGGCTAAAAATGTTGGCCAAAAATGCCGAATTTTCTTAATTTTACACTGACAATTTTGGGAAAATCCAAATTAGCCCCCCCCCCCCCCCAATATTCAGGACAAGGGCTTTAGCCCCCCCCCCCCCCATATGAAATTGCTTCCTACGGGCCTGTATAATATATATACTCTGTTCCAAAAGAAAGTGTGCACTTTCGCGTTTTGCTTTAAACTTAATTTTCACAAAGTTTATGGCAATTTAGAGAGTAAAAGTGATATTTTACTTCAGATAAGACCCTAAAGGAAATTGGCACCAAAACAGATGTTGATAAACGACAGACGACGTACAAAAAGCGACCAAAATAGCTCACCTTGAGTACTTCATGCTCAGGTGCACGTATAAAAGCGTTGCTTTGCTTTTTCTACCTCTATTTGGTATTTTCATGTGGTTTCGAAAATGACAACAGTGACAACATTTAACGTATTTAATCTCCCTTATTAAGATAAACTTTTATATATCAACTACCAATACGGATTTAAATGAAATCATGGTCATTTTTTCAGTAATCATACCATCCAATACAGATCCATGACGTTTCTTCCTGTTTCAAATAGTAGCCTAGTATATATACAATGTAGCTTGGTATTAACAAGGTGTTTTAGTATTGAAGTCGGTCCATTACTAAACGAGTGTGATTCCTATCAGTGTTGGTCTCCGACATGCAGTGTGATTCTTATCATACCGTGTGACGCCTATCTCTGGCTTTCTTTTCCAGTTTTACTACCAATATGAACTCTGTTGCTTTTAATATTTTACGATCATTATCCCTGTATTGCATTTTACATTTGTCACTATTATACGCGTGCTTTAGCATGTTATGAAACAACAAAATTACTCAAAACAAGCTTGGCCACACAAAAGTGTGACTCCAACCATACAACAAATGAAAACTCTTTTTCGAATTTCAAGAAAATTGCACACCCATACCTTAAAAGTCCAACATCATAAACAAGAGCAATGTTGCCCGGGTACTCTGCACTTATTGTCGTTTCTAAATTCGGCCAAAACCCACGGGAAAACAATAAAATATACCTTCTATCGTACGGAATCGGTAAACAAACAGTGTGAGATTACCACATGTGTATCACGTGATTAGCCACCTTGAAATGAAAAAGATGACGTCGTTGACGTCATTTGGCAAAACAGTTAAAAATGACATATTTTTTAAAACGTTATGTGGAATAAAATTTCGAAGTAAATAAAGCTGTTCTATATATCAAACAAAACTTCATCATGTCCCCTTCATACCTATGTAACTAATTTTACTCAGTGAAAACATTTGTCAAGTTTATAGATGTTTAAGATGGGGACACATATTTTGGGACACCCTGTACATACACTGTGAGAAGGTAGGTTGTGACGTCATTTTTATAGTGGTCCAGATCACATAAAAAATGACGCCATTTATATTTGTGCATAATCTTGAAGTGTATGGCAAACATAATTTCAATGAATTCCGCAGATAATGATAGTCTCCCGAAAGAAATCCGCTAAGAAATAGCAGAGTTATTACACTTTATATGTGTTACCTTACTTTTGGGACAGCCTGCATATCAATTCAACGAATTTGTTTGTTTTATCTAGACAAGGGTGTTCACAGGTATCAAGATTGTAGTCCTTGCCAATCCAATCAGCAACGTTTACATAAAAAGTCATTGACAATTTTTGAAACCCGGTTTGTATCTGTTATCAGCTTTGCCATTTTCTTTGGTGTTGCCGATTTACACTTTTTTGACATATACACTCCTCAAAAGTTCTAATTGGTCACTTTTTATACTCGTTATGCAAGAAAATGGCTGAAACACAAAAAACTTAAATTTTGACAGTTGTCTACCTACTTAATGAACACTTTATAACACATCTCTTTTATTTTACACGAGTTATTGGGTTAAAATGCGTTTTGGTAAAATGCGCACGAAAAGCATGTGCGCTATTCAAAACTCGTACATGTTTGATGCATCGTGTCGTATACAACCTAGGAAAAACAAAACCTTACCAGAACCAAGTAACATGAATATGATAGTTTAGTTTAGTTTATTAGGGTTTTACGCCGTTTGAAACTACTAAGGTCATACTGCGTCCCAAGCTGACTTTTAGCATGTTGTCAGATCGGTTTTAGACTTAATAAGCACTCTCCCTAAGAATCATGCAGAAGGTGATAAGTGACTAGTCACAGAAATCTTTTATTTTACCTTCATTTAATCAGATATGTTGAAAAACTTCCAAAAACCAAGTGCGTTCCTTTTTTCTGACAGCCGTTGCCATGGAAACCAAGAAACAAATTTTTTCAGAGATTGGCAGAAAACCCCTAAATGAAAATTGGAATATTAACATTTTCAGGTTGGTATTTGAAATATCATAATTGTTTAGATTGTCTGTACTATATCAATAATCTCAAGTATGACAATAGGTGCATTTAATATTGTATTGAAAAATCAAAAATATATTTTAGATTATGTTGCATAGCAACCGAAGTTCCATCACTAAAATCAAAATTTCAATCTTCAAATTTTTGACATTTTCAAACCAAATTATCTTCTAACAGCATCCTTGTATATTAAGAATACATGTAGTTTCTTAATAACAACCTCTTGTTTTCGAAAAATCAAGAATAACATCTTGGAAAATGTTTCTATTTTTTGTAACCATAGCAACCAAACCATGGAACCATCACAAAATTTATAACAAGAGGACCATGATGGTCCTATATCGCTCACCTGAACCAAAATGATATGAGCAACATTTTTGTTCAATTCAATAAATATTTATGACTTTAAGACTGAAAACGAACTTATGGTCAATAACCTTGTGAAAATCGAGCTCATCCAAGATCTTATGGTGCTCAACATTGTGTCCAAGAGTTGTCTTGTTTGATAAATAATTGTAGATTCTGGAGTATAAACAAGATCGAAAACAGCCGTAAACAGCAATTTTGTCAAATTCAAGGGCACATAACTCTCAACTTTTTTTTATCAGATCAGACTGAAAACCAAATTCATCCCAGAACTTATGGTCCCCAACATTGTGTCCAAGTTTTGTCTTAATTGATCAATAATTGTAGATTCTAGAGTATAAACAAGGTCGAAAACAGTCGAAAACGGCAATTTTATCAAATTCAAGGGCAAATAACTCTCGACTTTGTGGTAAGATCAGGCTGAAATTCAAACTCACCCGAGATCTTATGATACCCAACATTGTGTCCAAGATTTGTCTTGATTGGTCAATAATTGTAGATTCTAGAGTGTAAACAAGTTCCTAAACAGCCGAAAACAGCAATTTTGTCTAATTCAAGGGCACATAACTCTCGACTTTTTAATCAGATGGGACTGAAAATCAAACTCATCCAAGATCTTATGGTCTCAAACATTGTGTCCAAGTTTTGTCTTAATTGATAAATAATTGTAGATTCTAGAGTGTAAACTATGTCAAAAACAGCCGAAAATGGCAATTTTATCAAATTAAAGGGCACATAACTCTCATTTTTCTGGTCAGATCCGACTGAAAATCTAACTCATTTGAGATCTTATGGTCTCCAATATTGTGTCCAAAATTTGTCTTGATTGGGAAAAAATTGTAGATTCTAGAGTGTAAATAAGGTCGAAAACAGTCAAAAACAGCAATTTTATCAAATTCAAGGGCACATAACTCTCGACTTTGTGGTAAGATCAGGCTGAAATCCAAAGTCATCCGAGATCTCATAGTCCCAAACATTGTGTCCAAGTTTTGTCTTGATTGATGAATAATTGTAGATTCTAGAGAGTAAACAAGGTCAAAAACAGCCGAAAATGGCAATTTTGTCAAATTCAAGGGCTCATAACTCTCGTCTTTCTGGTCAGATCAGACTGAAAATCGAACTCATCTGAGATCTTATAGTCTGCAACATTATGTCCAAGATTTGTCTTGATTGATCAATAATTGTAGATGCTAGAGTGTAAACAATGTCAAAACTAGGTATTTTTGGCATTCAAGGGCAGATAACTCCTGACTTTCTGGTTCGATCTGACCCATAATCGAACTCATCCGAGATCTTATGGCCATACATGTTTTGACCAAGTTTGGTCAAGATTGGCTTATATTTGTAGATGCTAGAGTGTAAACACGAAATTGTGGACGGACGGACGGACGGACAGACAGACAGACAGACAGACGGACGACGGACAAAAAGTGATCACAATAGCTCACCTTGAGCACTTTGTGCTCAGGTGAGCTAAAAAATGACATTTTCAGACCTAAAAATCTTTGAGGAACAAAGGTGGATATGAAAAATGCATACAGTACATTAATGGTCAGGACTTGTCTTCTAGAAGCAAAGAACAAAATAACTCAAAATGTTTCCATTTTTCGTAACCATGGCAACCAAAAAATGGAACCATCACCAATTTTACAAAAAAGAGACATTTTCAATCACAAATATCTCATAAAAGCAAAGATGAATATGAACAATACATATAGTGCATAAATGATCAGTCCTTGTTTTTTAAAAGACAAGAATAACTTAACTCAAGATGTTTCTATTTTTTGTTACCATGGCAACCAAATGATGGCACCATCACCGAGTTGACAAAAAATGACATGTTCAAATCAAAAAATCTCCTCACAGCAATGTTGAATAAGAATAATGAATACACTGACTAATTGGTCATCACATGTATTTTAACAGAAAAGAATAAAATAATTAAAAATGTTTCTATTGTTCGTCACCATGGCAACCAAAGGATGGTAATGTCACCAATTTATCAAAAAATGGTATTTTCAAACCAAAATGTCTTCTTACAATAAAGGTGAATATGAACAATGCATATGGTATCTTAATGGCAAGCAGTTGTTTTTAAAAAGTCAATAATAAGATAACTAAAAATATATCTATTTTTTGTAACCATGGCAACCGAATGATGGTACAATCACCATTTTTTACAAAGAAATGACATTTTCATACCAACATATCTCCTGACAACAGAGGTGAACATGAATCATGCATATAGTGCCTTAATGGCAATCACTTGTTTTTAAAAATCTAATGTTAAAATTAATCAAAACGTG